>JANAVB010023771.1:0-27500 GCA_029216955.1 Iris pallida
AATATATATATAGTCCCGCGGACCTAGCTCTTGTGGTTAGGGGGTTGGCTCCCCTAGCGGTGGGCTAGGTTCGAGCCCTCCCTTGCCCCCCGAGGTGGCTGGGCGGCTTTGGCCGGGCCTCGGTTGGCGCCCCTTGCCGGACACCCCACCCCCCCCGGCCCCCCCCTCCCCCCGGTTACCCCCCACCCCCACCCCCCCCCCCGCCCTCCCCCCCCCCCCCAAAAAAAAAAAAAAAAAAATATATATATCTCTATATTCTATATCTATATCTATATATAATATATATATTATCTCTATCTATATCTCTATATCTCTCTCCCCTGGAATGATGAGATACCATGACAAAATACCACATATCCTATTTAGGATACGCACACCAAATCTCAACTCAAAAGGAACGAAAATCCTTTTAGGGATACGTGTCGAAATCCGTTTTGGGATACATATCAAATACTCGGTGAACAAGTTTCGATACGCCTAAGATATTTATTAAACCTTGTCTACCAAATTTCATAGACAAGCCTAAAATAAGTAGACACACATAATTTGTGTGCCACTAGACTAGTGTCAAGTGTCATGTGAAATAGAGTGTGTGCACTACATGTGTAGGAGTCCAAAAAACCTCGAAATTGACCATGTGTCCTACCGTGTCATGACACAACCTACACGTATCCTTTTGTGTTTACGAAATAGACACACACTACCCAATCTATACTAATTAGGTCAAACAAACCTAGTGTCAAATACTTGGTGTGCCATTCTCGGAATTCCTCCAAAAATGACACAAAACTCAATCTAACTTTCAAATAGGGATTCATTAGTATCTTAAAACTCTTCCTATGGATAACCCTAGTCCAAGGGTGAATTCCTAGGGGTTTAATATCACAAATGAGTCTAAATAATAAGAAAAGTAAGTTATATACCTATTGGGAGATGGATTTCCAATAAAAAATCAAATAGACATGATCCGGACACGTAGCTCCTAGCAAGTGGACTCCTCAGGCTCCAAGCTCCTTTAAACTCTTCTTTTAGTAGGAATGAGAGGAATAGGTGGAGGAATGGGTGGAATTTGGAAGGATTTAATGGAGGAAATGGAAGGAATGCCAAATCTGGGGAAATGGAGGCTATGAAAAAATAGAATAAATGGAGAGGAAAGCTTCCTTATGGCCATCCATGAGCCCTTTAGGTTAGTGCAAAATCCCTAGGTTACCCTATAATAGTTGTCATTTGGGTAATTAAAAGCATGGAGGGTTCTGGACCTATTTCGGTCAATTGTCTAATCTTTATTTTAACTAATTGGGCATGACTAATGAGCCTAATGGAACTAGTCTAATAAGTTAGTCTATGAGTCATGTCATGCTAATTATCGGGCTCTAGAGTGTCTAGGCTAGTCGGTATGCTAACATAAGTCTAAAAATTAGGCTAGCCACTAACCGTATCACCTAACACAATAAAATAAATAAATACACACAATTTTCTTAAATAATTATTCATAATATATTATAATTATGAAATGACAAAATTACCCTATTTCGAAAATGTGCTAGTTACACTTGGATGAGATGATATGATGCATTGTTGCCTTTACTTTCTTTTAATATTTTTACCATGCATTTATATTCATGATCGAGTTGGACACGCATTCGTATGGTCATGGACTACTTGTGCACAAGGTTTGAGATTAGTTTTCTCCGATGGTATACCTGGGGCACTGGGATGATTTCGATCCGAGAGGAAACATTAGCTTGCTTTGGTACCACGGGTTACGAGGCATCCTTAGAGGCTAGCTACCTACTTTGGCATCATCGTATTACCTTTTAAGTCCTGTAAGGCTAAAGTTCGTATGGTATAACAACGCCAGTGACCATATAATCATGATGCACGCTAACGAATGTTTTGTGCATGCAGAGTAAGTATAACATATTACCTATATTTGATGCAGGTACGAGGGAGTCAGCTATCGGTATGAAATCACTTAAATGTGATATATTTATTATACATCAACTTGACTGCTTAACATGTTAATATCAATGACGCTATAATGTTGCCTTTTTTATGAGTTTTGCTATAACTTGCTGAATATGATAACACCATGTATGCTAGAAAGATACCTTTATATGAACAATGCTTTAACATATTTACATGCTTCACTATGAATACTGCCCATGAACTGTAAAATGATGCTAGGTCCCAAATAGAAAGATCATTGTTAATAAATGTTTGCTCATATAACTACTTAGTGTCGGTTTAGGCGAGTGAGCTGGTTCTGCTCGCCAGTACACGACAATATATTGACCCACGTTGTGGGCACTCTTTTCAGGTGCTCGTGCTTGAGAAGTTTAGTACATTAAGATTGTCTTGATCAGCCCTGAGGCATCGAAGATTTGTTGGGCATGCAGAAGCTCTCCTTGTAAAAGATGATATCTTCTGTTTATAAAGGGCATAATGTATGGAACATTGTAACCTTATTGTACCAGTGAGTTGTAAGCTAAGTCGGCATTCAATGTATCAAGTATCCAATGTAAGCCTATACGACATGTATTTCAGTTGGCTATCAACGTAATGTGAGATGTGTTGTAAGCTTTGTATTCCACTGCAAACCTTGTACTTCATTTCACTTATCAATAAAGAGAACTTATTTCTACATATCTCTGTGTGATTTCAAATTATATGCTTATTTTTGCTGCTATGAATCAATATGATATTCTGTTCAACAAAAGAAATATGTCCTTACTATCTTTAATTTGTCTGCTTGTGCCACTGCGATGTGTTCATATTTGAAGATTATCAATTTGCACCGTCTTTGCCTTGTACAATTACAACATCGAACTTGTACGACATCACATCCAAGCGAGGACGATCGATTCCCAGAGGCTAAATGCATGGATGCATGACTCTGCAGAATCGGGGCGTAACATGGCCCACTACTCCGTGATAAGGCATTGTCCCATGCTATGGTTAGAGATATGTATAGTATCTGACCGTACTATATGAATGCATCATGGACGTATGCGTGGGTAAATAATAGTTGGAATCGTATCATAGGCCAACGTCGGATCACGAGATGATGCACAATACCGAATAACAAATAAACTCAAAAGCGAGTATCAAGATGCACAATACCGAATAACAAATAAACTCAAAAGCGAGTAGCAAAATAAAAGGCTCTTGACTCCATAATCTTCTCTGAAGATTACTAAATCTAATAAGGTAATCCCATACTTCTTCTGGTAGTTTTCTCCATCCACGAATTTGTACAAGTCATATCCATGACTCGGACAACCCATACCTCAATGCAAGTCATTCTACTATATATAATCTAACTATCCAATGAGTCAACGCACCGATGATCAGTCAATGTGCAACTCATGCATATGAATCCTCACTCACTGTGTCATGTAATAATACGTGTCAAGGCCCTAGAAGTAACATCCATAACTTCACCACTAAAGGTAAATCTACTAACTCTAAGTCAACTCACACACCCAAGTCACCGATGGAAACTTGGACGCACACAACTATAACTACTACAAACAGAATATAAGAACAGACATAAATTTTTAAATAGAACAAATGATGGCAAGGTATCTTGCCTAAATTATCAAAAAAAGAGTAAATCAATGATTTGGCTCCAACTGCAGATGAACGATCATGAACCCCTAAAATATACATGAACTAGATAAATACTAACTCAAAGACCTCAATACCACCATATATATATATATATATATATATATATATATATATATATATATATATATATATATATATATATACTAACTATACTAACAATATAATATATATACTAACTATATATAACTCCTACTTAGGCATAATCTACTGAACTAGTATCTATCCAAATATAGTCATATACCTTTATGCTATCATGACAAATAATATTATATAATGTAGAAATAATTACTTAAAATTTTGAAATAAATAAATATAAATATAATTATGGAAAAATAACTAAAATTAATACAACCATCATATATACATACATATAGATTCAATCTAGTCATAAACTAGTCAACTAAAGATCTTAATAGTACATGTAAACAAATCCATCATACATAGCACTAAATTAGCATATAAAATAATATTTTTATATCACAAAATATATCATTATATTTTTCGGAAAAACACATAAGTAATTTTAGAACATATTTTTAATATATTTATTTGAAGAAAAACTAGCACCAAAGTACACAATTATGCCACATATTGAACCAATTGGAATCGAGCGATACAAAAATATGGAAATTTAATATTCTAAAAAAATCTGAATTAATTAGAGAAAAGTATGATTCTTCATCATAATTACTTGACAAAAATCAAGGAAAAGTTTCACAAAGTTTAGAGATAAAATAGTCGAGTTTCAGTGAACATTTTGGTGTCCAAAAAACTAGCATCATGGAAATAATAGCACAAATACATGAATAACTTACAATATGATAAAAGGACATTATTAGAAGACAAATGAGGATGTTAGGATCATCAGTTGTTTGATGTCAGAAGTGTTTGTAAGTTATCGGAAACTCTCGCACTTCGAAATTGGTTCAGTATGGATAAATTTTAATGCAACGGATGCTACGGACAAACCGAGTTGAACTGTGTGATTTAGAAATTAAAAATTAAGCAGACACATAGGACTAAAGATGAGTTGTGGTTTTAGGACTAATGGATATCATAAAGTATATGAAACACATTGAGGAAGATGACCAACCTGCTGGTTCACACATAATTATGCTTCCAGAATTGGCTGATTTGTAGGATGTTTTGGTGTACTATAAGGGGACTTAAATATGTGGGGGGTTGATAGGATGGTAAAGGGTTATATTAGCTTCACAACGAACTATCGTTAAGCTTCATAGGAGGTCGAAAAGGGGTCAAAACTGCTGTTACACTATAAGGTGCTGTCGACGGTCATGACTGGGAGAAATTTTGGGATTGGGAGCCTTGGGGCTAGGGCTGACCACTTTATGGTGATGATTATATAAGGGATTATGAGTTGGGTTTTGATAGGACTTGGTTTGAGGAGGTTTGATTAAGTTTTTGTTATAGAAGTATGAAAAATCTCAGCTGATAACATTCCTCCACCACATCGCAGATGATACAAAGGCACAGACCGAGTAGTAAAAAGACAACAAAATATAGGAAAAGAAGTTATGTTATTATTATGCCTATAAAGATCTAGTACAAATTCATCAAGGCTATACGTAAAGGACAAATCCAATTTCTTCTACAAAGGATCGATTACAAGTTCAGCAGAACCTAGGGAGTCTATAATAGACTTAGTCTTCATCAAAGTACAAACATCTTTCTTCTTGGTACGCATACTAGAAGATTGATCTCCAGCAAGCCGCATTCTGACTTTCTTGTATGCGTAACCCTCCAAATGCGTGTCAATTGCTCGGCCAAAGCAAGCAACTTCCTGAAGCAGCTATTAGCCCGAGCTCCCTGAAGGCGCAGTAGGTCGCAAAGCCCAGAACGAGCAGAGAGTACAACCTGTAGCGCTCTAGGCTGACAACCGGACCAAACTTGGTCGTCAGAACCTCTAAGACGTCGCCCAGAGTCAAACTCCTTAGGGAGGATACTTGTATACTTCTCAAGAGCGGTGACGGCTCCTTCTATAGAGTTCTTCTACAAGAACATGGCCCCTTCAAACGAGAGAAGCCCCAACCAACAGCAGACTTATGCAAGGCCAGCGGCTGTCTGAAGCTAAGTCTAGATCAAACATGGTTGTGAATGGTGCCAAGAAGAAGATAGTGACTCTTCAAAGGAACACTTCCCCTTTTATAGGACCGGGAGTGGTCCAAACTATAGGCCACTTGGCCGATAGTCAAAATTCCCTCATTAATGGAATGAGCCTTGGACTCGGCACAATGGGTCTCAATTAACAGGCCCATTCAAGTGAGTCTCTAAACTGTTCAAATCCTCATTGGAATTCTCCAATTAACGGTGGCAATTAAGAAGGAGTCTGCATTCAAGGGTAGTCATTTACTTCTCCCGAAAAGAAGATTTAAAAGCCAAGCTGTCTCCAACCGAAGGCACAGGCACCCCACTGTATTCCTTTGCTTCCAAGGTACAGACAATACATCATCCTCTCAGAAGTACAGACAGCTGCTTCGATCCAAGTACCCGGTCCGTTCAACGACCCATTTTTTAGCAAAGACTTGGGAGACACCGTTTGCCTCCAGTACAAGCCCGACTACTACTCTAAAGCACAATAAAACGGTCTATCTGAAGGCGCAGCCTACTCGTCGCCCTAAAGTACAGTAACTTTACTCGAAATACAGCCTACTCGTTGCCCCTAAAAGCACAGAGGCTCTGTTGTCTTCGAAACATAGTCCACTTATCGCCCTAAAGAACAGAGGCTCCGTCGTCTCCAGAAGCACAGTCTACTCGTCGCCCCAGAAGCGTAGCTAGCCTTGCCTGAAGCACAGACAACATGGTCCCATCCAATCGATTTTCTTAAACCGCCTCTCTTAAAGATTGGATTAATGAAGTTGACAAATACGAATATCTTATCAGATTGATTTAAATCTCGGACGAAGATTACACAAAATCTAAATCTGATATAAAATCCTAAGATTTGTTCATCTACATCCTGTCACTCCCCGATCCTGGAATACATATTTTAATACGTAAACCGACAAATTGTATTCACCTTGTATTTATTATTAATTATTATGCTGTATTTCTCCATGCATCTTCCAAAATAATATTTTATAATTTATTTTCTGCATTTGGGCCTACAGTCTTGGCTCATTTGGGTAACCCATTTTTGGTTCACCAATGGTTCATCATGAACCCTTGGGTTCAAGATCTTTATATATAACTCATCTCATTCTCTCTCCTCTCATTATTTCCTCTCATTTATTTCCTCCACCAACCAAGGCAAGTACCAACTTGCTCAAGAGATGGATCCATAAATTTTTGTCAATGTTTTTTACAAAATTACTTGTCAAAATATGTTCTTCTCCTCAACCTATACTAGTTAGAACTTGGAAATTTTCATTTTGAAGCTTTGATTTTTGTAGATCTAAGTATTAATCATTTTCGGATTTCCTTGGTTTTGATCTATTTTCGTTGGGGTTTTGTGGGTTTTGATGCTTCCATATGGAAGAGAATTCAATTTTACTCAAGTTAGAACTTTGAAAACCTAGATTTGGTTTTGATTTGGTCAAGTTAAGAGAATTGGAAGTTTTTGGTGTTCTTGAGGATGCTCTCGGCCTGGAAGAGAAGTCCCTTCAGCCTGCGCTCTTTAGTGCAAGGTTGAACTGCGCAACTCGTCTCTTGATGAATTGTGCAACCCCTCGGCCAGCGCATTGCGCTGAGCTGAACTGCGCTGGCGCTCCTTAGCTCCAGCGTCATCCGACCCAGCGTAAGTCAATCCGTGCACACTTGACTTCAGCGCAATCCATTCCCTGCACAACCTTATCCATGCGCAACCCGACTCTGGCGCAATCCATCCCCTGCGCCATTTAACCGCCGCGCCCTTCGCAGTCGAACCCTGCGCAGTCTGACCCTACGCAGTCTGACCCTGCGCGATCTGATCCTGCGCAGTCTGACCCTGCGCATTCTGACCTGGGCTCCTTTATATTTTATATTTTTCTTATATTATATTGCTTATATATATATATATAGGTAAATGTTTGTGTATGCTATATATCCTTACGTCTTTTGTCCTGAGCATGATATGAGCACTAATGTGACCTCGGTGAACAAAGTGTTCCCACCTGATACATGTACTTGAATGTCCTAGTTCTTGTTCATGCTCGACAAATGACTCGTAACTCCACGTGGCATATTTGCAATGATGCATTACACTAAGGAGGGTAGAACATGTTGACATACTGATTGACTGTATCCGATTAATTTCTGCTATATATTATATATTTTGGCAAGGCGGCCTTACGAGGGACCTGTGCTCAATCATACCTGTCTACGCGAACCCCTGGGTTGGCTAGCCTTGCTGGAAAGATACGATCTGAGGACTAAATAACATGATGCGAGGATAACCTCGTCCCACTAGAAACTCGTAGACTTGATTGGCCGTGAAAACGACTTGCTTGTATCCTATTACCTTCCATAAATAACTGAGGGAAGCGGACTGTCATGGTACGTGATCCAACCCATGTTCTTGTTTGATTGTTGGGTTGGTTATCGTACTATGACAGGCTGTGGACCGAAGTTATAAACGGAAGACTTATTCTGGTTGCGAAGTGCTACTTCTGTGAATGACTGAGGAACATGGTCTATTATGGTACATGATCCAACCCATGTTCTTGTTTGATTGTTGGGTTGGTTATTGTGCTGCGATAGGCTATCGACCGAAGTCACGATCAGGAGATTTTATTGTTTATACCTTTTAACTTATGTGAAAGTTATAGAGTACGACACGTCCCGACTCCATGCGGCACCTTTTGTCCTTGTTTGGTTGTAAGGGTGCCATATGGGTTCGAGGATGTTGCGCTACCCTATAATAATAGCATAATATCAATCATTCTATTAACTGGGTTTTTTAATCTTAACTCTTGTGCCCCTTTGGCGGTACTTGCTATTCGGGGCTGACCCCGCTGGTTTTGTTTGGCCAAATCTCGTAGCAGAGCCGGAGGACACGATCTTCCTTCCTGACATCCATGGTGCATACTAGGAGCATGGCGGTTCGGGGACTCGAGTGGGTTTTTTCTCCACCACTCCTGTCTTACTTTGTGCGGCGTTTAGCCACTGGCACCTGTTAGCCGGATCACTTGATATTTTGTGTCAGTACAAAATTATAAATAAACAAACTGCAGCTGTGTATAATTTTGTACTCCTGACTCTCTGAGATAGCTAAATTATAAAGCTAGTCTCTCATGACCATTTTGATGAAGCGTCGGGGACGCCTTACTGCTTTATCTTTAATGTTCATTTAATTGCTGATGTGACTTGATTGATTGAGACATAGAACTCTGTAGGACCATAGGAGACTTGATTGTAGCATGCACCCCCTAGACAGCCACGATCGTCGTATGACCTTACGTACCTCATATGGAGTAGCTGGCCTAGTCCGTCTCCGTATTTCGGTACTGGGGCGTGACAAGGTTTTAGTGGTGGCCCATGCAGGTCTGTTTTTCAGACTTGTGGGGTATTATGAATTATTAGGAGTCTCAATCAAAACTTGTTCCCCTTGAAATTCGGTTTCGAATTCTCTGTCCTTGTCTTGATCTCTAACCTGACTTGCATCCTCGAAATCTTCCTCGTTCGGACTTGATAATCTTATATCTTTCTCTATAGGGGTGCTTCATTCTCAGTAGCGGGTGAGGCCCATGAGGAAGAGCAGCGAGAGCATGGCTCGACTGGGCACCAGCAGGGGAGAGAACCTTCCCCAGGGCAGACACGAGCAGAAATGGAACCAGAGGCAGTGCAGCCGCAGGTTATCGAAACTCCTGCAGCACCAGCAGTGACGGCAGTACCAGATGCCGTAGCACTCCTGGAGATCATCTGGGGGATTCCACTCACCAACAGCAACAGACTCAGCAGCAGGAGCAGAACGTGTTGCTGAACCAAGGGATTCAGTTAGCTCTTGAGAGGAGTGCCGGGGTTGACTCGGGAGCATCAGGAAGGTTCCGTCGCTTGAACCCGAGGTATTTTGATGGCACGGAGGATGCCATCACTGCGGATGCATGGATTCAAGACATCGAAGCCATTCTTGTGGCAGCCAAGGTTCCAGATGATGAGAAGGTTGATCAGGTCAAATTAGTACTTCAGGATCTTGCCCGCGACTGGTGGGCATCAGAAGAAATTGGTATAAGACGCCATGTTCGTTGGACCACCTTCAGTGAAAGATTCAAGGCCAAGTATTTTGGCGTAGTAGCTAGATATGAGCTCCAGCAGAAGTTTATTAGTCTCAAGCAAGCAGGCAAGACCGTAGATGGGTATGCAGCAGAGTTCTATAGATTGTGCCGTTTCGCACCAGCAATGGTGGCAACGGAGCTAGAGAAAGCTATAAGGTTTCAGCAAGGACTTTATTTGGAACTACTGCAGCTTGTGGAGGGACACGACTACCAGACGTTTGACGCTATTTTGACGGCCGCTCGGAGGCACGAGCTTACCCAGCAGAGGTTGGCATCGAGGACAGGAGGTCAGAAGAGGTCCAATTCCCAGGTTGGAGGAGGAGGAATGCAGCGAACATCGGCACCAGCACCCGGTGTACATATTCATGATGCGGGAGCACCGCGGAGGACGGCCGTGTCAGCTAATACAGCGCCAGTTCGGCATCAGCAGCCGAGGAACCAACAGCAGCGTCAGGGAGCACCCCAGGACTGTATATTCTGTGGGAAGGCAGGGCACACGAGGGAGGTGTGCCGGTCAGCGAATGGCTTATGCTTGAGGTGTGGTAGTTCAGACCACCGTATTTCCACCTGTCCTGTAATGTAAAGGCCAGGAGGGCCAGCTCAGCAGTTTCCAGCATTGCCAGCTCCGGTGGCAACCCCGAGTGGAGGGCCAGTATTAGCAGTAAGGCCCCTAGCCCAGCGTCTACCGACGCAGGCTCAGATGTTTCGCCAAGCATAGGAAGCCGAAGGCCCTCAGAGGCAGCAACAGCATGGTCGAGAAAGGCCGCAACAAGGGGCTCCGCGGGGCCAGGCTCTCACATTGACCTTGGGAGAGGCTCTAGCGTCTAGTGACGTGGTGGAAGGTAAAATTCTCGTCACCTCATTTCCCGCTGAAGCATTATTTGATTCAGGCGCTACTCATTCATTCATCTCTGCACAATATGCTACACGGATTGGATTAGAGTTTGAGGCATTGCCGGAGAGGATGGATATACTCACCGGCAATGGGCTCGTAGAAGTTAGCAGGGTGCGCTTTTTATGTCTGGTAGAGGTGTGTGGGCATTTATTGCCCGCATCATTGATTGAATTCCCTATGGGGAATTTTGATGTTGTTCTTGGCATGGACTGGTTGAGAGACAGTCATGCGACAATTGATTGTAGAGGAGGTAGGGTCATATTCAGCGTTCCTGGGATGAAACAGTTCATCTTTACTCGAACCTTGAAGAATCAGACCGGAGGCGTCATCTCAGCAGCAGTGTCAGAGCCAGGAAAGATTCCGAGAGTGGTCGAAGATTTTCTCGACGTCTTCTCTGATGAGCTCCCAGGGATACCCCTGTCATAGAGGTAGAATTTAGCATTGAGTTGAACCCTGGAACGAGGCCTATTGCAGACAGAGTTTACAGAATGTCACCGTCAGAACATGATAAGTTGTATCAGCATGAAGAAGAGTTGAAGTCTAAGGGATTCATCCGAGACAGTAAATCGTCCTGGATCGCGCCAGTGATTCTAGTTCCCAAGAAGGATGGATCGATGAGGATGTACATCGACTACCGCAAGCTGAATGCAGTAACAGTGAAGAATAAGTATCCACTACAAAGGATTGATGACCTGTTTAACCAGTTGAGCAAGGCCAGCATCTTTTCCAAGATCGATCTTCGGTCGGGATACTATCAAGTAAGAGTCCGGGAGCAAGACATACCGAAGACAACATTCAGATCTAGATATGGGCATTATGAGTTTTTAGTAATGCCCTTTGGACTAACCAACGCCCCCGCAGTATTCATGGATTTAATGAACCGCATCTTTCTGCCGTATTTGGATAAATTTGTGGTGGTGTTCATAGATGACATTCTTGTCTATTCCAGCAGTGAAGAGGAGCATGAGAAACATCTTAAGACTGTCTTGCAGACATTGAGGAAGCATCAACTTTATGCGAAGCTTGACAAGTGTGAATTCTGGTTAGACCATATTTCGTTCCTGGGACATGTAATTTCTGGAGCAGGAGTGTCAGTGGATCCGAAGAAGATTGAGGCCGTGGAGCATTGGCCGGTCCCGAGAACGGTTGCAGAAGTGCAAAGTTTCTTAGGCTTAGCTGGTTACTACAGAAGGTTCCTGACGGACTTTGCCAGGATCTCTGCGCCCTTAACGCGTTTGACGCACAAGGACGTAGAGTTTGTTTGGTTAGCTAGCTGTCAGGCATCATTTGAAGAATTGAAGAAGAGATTGATCTCAGCCCCGATCTTGACGCTTCCAGTAGGAGCAGGAGGCTTTACAGTATATTGTGACGCATCAGGGAAGGGTCTTGGATGTGTATTAATGCAGCACAGAAAGGTGATAGCATATGCGTCTCGGCAGCTTCGAGACCATGAGAAGAATTACCCGACTCACAATTTGGAGTTAGCAGCTGTGGTGTTTTCACTCAAGTTGTTGAGGCATTATTTATACGGGGATCGGGTAGAGATCTATACTGATCATAAGAGTTTGAAATACGTATTCACGCAGCGAGATTTGAACATGAGGCAAAGAAGATGGTTAGAACTGCTGAAGGATTTTGATTTAGATCTTCAGTATCATCCAGGCAAGGCGAATATAGTTGCAGATGCACTGAGTAGGAGAGACAGTGCCTTTATCTTGACCTCGCAGAAGCATATTTTAGAAAATCTTCAGAGTATGGGAATCGAAGTAGTTTTGCCAAGGGATATAGGAAGAATGACCAGTATGCAGATTTAGTCAACCTTAGTAGAGAGGATAAGGGCAGCACAAGCAGGAGATCCACAGATTCAGAAATTGCGGTCGGAGTGTGAATCAGGCCGTAGGAAGGAGTTAGTGATTCATGAAGATGGTACGCTCAGGTTTGGAAACAGACTCTGTGTACCGAGTGGAAACCTTCGGCAAGAAGTTATGTCCGAAGCTCATAGTTCTATTTACTCCATTCATCCAGGAGGAACGAAGATGTATCGAGATATCAGGCAGTACTTTTGGTGGAATAGCATGAAAAGAGAGATAACGAGATTTGTATCCAAGTGTCTGGTATGTCAGCAGGTGAAGGCCGAGCAGCAGAGACCAGCAGGGTTGCTACAGCCGCTTCCTATCCCAGAATGGAAATGGGAACACATTACGATGGATTTTGTGACCGATTTACCTAGATCCCCGACTGGTAAGAATGCAGTCTGGGTAATAGTAGATCGACTTACGAAGGTCGCTTATTTTCTTCTCTTCCGAGTTGGACAGACTACTGAGCAGTTAGCAGAAATGTACATGAAGCAGATAGTAAAGCAGCACGGTATTCCAGTTAGTATAGTATCAGATCGGGATACGCGGTTTACTTCCCATTTTTGGCGGAGCTTGCACCAAAGTTTGGGAACTAAGTTAAGATTCAGTACTGCTTATCATCCACAAATCGACGGACAATCAGAAAGAACTATCCAAATGTTAGAAAATATGCTACGGGCGTGTACCTTGGATTTTGGCGGATCTTGGAAGGATCACCTTCATCTAGTGGAGTTCTCCTATAACAACAGCTATCAGGCTAGCATTCAGATGTCCCCGTTCGAAGCATTATACGGAAGGAAGTGTAGGTCCCCTTTGGCATGGGACGACGTCGGGGAACGGAAGTTGTTGGGGCCAGAGATGATCACGCAAACTGTGGAGATAGTTAAGTTGGTCAGAGAGCGCCTTCGAGTTGCACAGGACCGACATCGTCATTGGGCAGATCAGCATCGTAGGCCTCTAGAGTTTAGAGTTGGCGACCAAGTGTTTCTACGGATCTCGCCTACTCGGGGTATCATCAGATTTGGAACCCGAGGAAAGCTTAGTCCAAGATACGTTGGTACTTTTGAGATTCTCGCTCGGGTAGGCGATATGGCTTATCGACTTGCCCTTCCGCCTTCGTTAACTGGCATACATGATGTGTTTCATGTGTCCCAATTACGTAGGTATGTCCCGAATCCGAGTCATGTCCTCGATCATTCTGAGTTAGTCGTTGGTACCGACCTAACTTACGAGGAACGAACCGTATCTATTTTAGACCGACGAGAGAATGTACTCAAGAATCGGACGATAAGCCTTGTCCGTGTTTCTTGGAACCATCACTCTTCGGGAGAGTCAACCTGGAAGCGCGAGGACGAGATCAGATCTCGGTATCCGCATTTGTTTGACTAATGAGGTATACTTTTTTTATGCCTTATTGACACGATTTTATGCTTATCTGCACCTGCTTGTTTTGCACTTTGTGATGTATAATAATAACTGCTATGATAGTTAACTTGTATGTAATTGTGCCTTGCTTGTCCTGATTTCACTACCCTGTCTTGGCTGGAATTCCGAGGACGGAATTTTTCTAAGAAGGGTAGAGATGTCACTCCCCGATCCTGGAATACGTATTTTAATACGTAAACCGATAAATTGTATTCACCTTGTATTTATTATTAATTATTATGCTATATTTCTCCATGCATCTTCCAAAATAATATTTCGTAATTTATTTTCTGTATTTGGGCCTACAGTCTTGGCTCATTTGGGTAACCTATTTTTGGTTCACCAATGGTTCATCATGAACCCTTTGGTTCATCATGAACCCTTGGGTTCAAGATCTGTCACGACCCGATCCCAAATAATTGGGTCGAACCGGATCATGCCCAGCCTGCACCGTTGTTGAGACGGCGACAGTAAGCTGTATCACTCATGCAGGTAAATAAACAACACAGTCTAATTGTCACAACTTTAATAATTCGAATAGTTTAAAAAAACTTTTTACAATAAAATGAAAGATACATCTGTAATACACTGTTTTCCACAACATCATGAATTATAAAAGAAGAAGAAAAATCTAGGCATCCAGCTCATCAGTCTCGAGATCATCGTCCTCTAGTTGGAATCTCAGGAAAAATACCGTGGAACAAAGCATCATCAGCGATACCTAAAATGTTGGGTCTCCAGTCAGGAGGGAGCAAAGTACAATTACGAATATCCAATAATTCAAATAATAATTTGAAATTTGCAATGTTAAACAATTTGAAATACTTTAACAATATTTTTCAACAATTCTACAATTGAAAACAATGTGATTTGAGTAGGTAACGAACTATGACCGGCTTGGGATGATTCAATTATATCCTAATGATACGGTCCGGCCTATCCTCGTGTATAGGAGGAATCAGCTCGCACAATCAATGATGCAATATAGGGGTATTGGTCATAGACGCTACACTACTCCCCCAATATCCCGAGTCAATCAGATTCAATCAATGAGTCAATATTCGAACTCTAGGAGAGAGTTCCGTGTAGCAATGTGGTTTAAAATTGCAATAAAACAATTACTAGATAAATTACCAAATAGACATAACTGCACTTGCCTTTGTTATTGTGACTGGATCGAGAGTCTGTACCGGGGAACTAGGTCAAACACTTCCTCGAAATCCTACATTTGAGATTCCAGACTTAGAAACAATATTCAACCCATATCTAGATGTGCTAGTTACAATCTCTAGTAGTAATGTCCTAATCAGGTTTTAAGTTGTATTAATCTACAGCTAACGATTACGTCGCAACTACGTGCGTTGATTAAGCCGGTTAATTGAATTATTTGGAAATACACGAGAATCAATTACAATTTGGAAAACTTTGTGTTTTGTAATATATTTATAAAAATACAATTTCTTTTAGCGATAAATCGTGAATTAATAATATTTTATTCATTTTAACTAAATTCGTAATTAACCAGTAATCGCGATCTAATCTACGATTTATGCGACTAACCAAAAACCACCCAAATTACATCCACCAGAAAAAGAAAAATAAAATAAACTACGCTACACAATACAGTGGCACAGCTAATGGTCCTAGGGTGGGCTTATGCCCTGTACAATTTTCTTTTACATCAAATAAGAGAAAAGTGATTTAATTAATAAATAAAGTGCAGTAATTAAATAACTATAATATATAGCCTAAATATTAAATAAAATAATTAAAAATGAAAGCTACGAGTCTCAGACTCGGTCTATTCCTCAAAATTCGGCTAATACCCCAACGTCCGGTCGGACCGGTGCGTTTGCATTTTGCCGGGGCCCACAGACCGGTACGGTCGTCGCCCGAAAAATCAGTTTAGAAATTCATTTTCGAAAACCAATTTTGAAATCAATATAAATATAGTTTTTGTAAAAATTTGGGCAGCACTTCCTCTATTTCGGGACAAACCCAAAACTGGGAAATGCGCCACGGAAAACCTGCAATTATTCCAACCCAAAATAATCCCGCAAATATCCACCAAAATATTTTCAAGCACCAGAAATAATTCCCAAACAACCGAATTTCCCGAAATATCCGGGAATTCCATAATCAAACCAATCCACACAAACCAGCAGATAAAATCACAGAAATAAGCTAACGCAGCTAACCGAAAATACTACGCTGCTAACCGGATTTCCCAAAGGGAAACCGGGGACCGATCCTCATCATGGACTCGACACGGGAGGGTCGAACTACTCTGATTATCAAGAAATTTATCGAGAGGCTCGATGACGGAGTCCGAAGGGTGGCCTCGGACTCGGGACGCGCCGTCATGGACTCGAGAGTCTCCGGACAGCGGGTCAGGGAGCCGACGAGCCGCGGGAAGCGGGGACAGCGGGTCTACGACCAGGAACGGGCCGGACAACAGAACATCGGGCCGGAGAGGGTCCGCGGGAAAAGCTCGCGAGCAGATCTGACCCGCTGGAAAGCGGCAGCAGCTCGCCGGAAGGGCGCACTGACGCGGGGAGGTGCTGGACCTTGCCGGAAGGGCCCGCTGGACGGGGTGGCTCAGGGTGGCTCGGGATGGCTGGCTAGGACAGCCTCGCCGAAGAGAAGGGGGCGCGCACGGCGGCGCGGGCCGGTCGCGCGGAGGCGCTGATGGCGGGGGTCCGCCGGGAGGAGCGCGGGAAACCGCAGCGGGGAGGAGCTCCGCCGGGGATGGCGCTCGGCGCGGGGAGGAGGGGCCGCGAACGCTGGGCGTGGACGGCCGGAAGGGGTCGCGCGGTGGGGAGAGATCGCCGGAGATGGGCGGTCGACGACGGGGCGGTCGGCCAGAAAGGCGCTGAACCCGCGGGAGAGGGGCTCGCGCGCGGGGCTTCCGTCGGTCGGGGCGCGGCAGACAACAAGGAGGACGTGCGGGAAGACGTGGCCTCGGAGAGAGACTCGACGGGTGGCGGCCGGAGAGACCGGATCTAGGGCTTGGGAAGGGTTAGGTGGGAGTGGGTTTCTTTCTCCAGTGAGAGGGAGAATGAGAGTACGAGGGAGAGAATGAGTTGGTAAGATGAGAGCTTCTCTTCTGTTGAAGAGATGGGAAAAGAGGGGAGTTAAATAATGGGGAGTGGCTGTGAGGTGTGTGGAGAGTAGCAAAGGGAGGGGAGAGAGTTAAGGAGGAGTTGAGAATGTGAAACGAGGGGTTGTGAGGAGTTACGAAAATGAGGTGTGAGTTGTTGAACGTGGGAAGGGGAAGAGGTGCTGGTCCAAATTGGACCGGCTCTCCCAAACATTTTTTTTTATAATTAAACCAAATTCAAATCAGAATTGAGAAATAAAAAGAAGGGATTGGGCTCGGGCCTGGGTCTGGGCTCGGACTCGGGTCTGGGTCCGAAATCAAAAATCCAAGTTGTTATAATTTTCAAAAATCCTTTTTCACCCAAAATAATTAATAGTAATATTTAATAATAATAATTTTAGAAAACGCTAATAATAATACCAGAACATTATTTAATTAATAAATACAAATTATGGGTTTTACAATCTTCCCTCCTTAGAAAATTTTGTCCTCGAAATTAAAGGTAGGGTAGGAGAATCAAACAGTTACGGGTACTACGTCCGTAACTCAGGTCCAACAATAAGAATTTTCAAGGCAGTCGTGGATGAGACGGTTTAGGGACAAGTTTTATGATATTATCCACGCAGAAAAATACAAAGGCGAACCAAAGTACACGAGGTTGATCAGACCATCATGCACCGGTTCTGATTAGACAATATATTAGTGGGTGCACCCAATAAAATATCGTCATGATCAAGCTTGATAAGGAGATAGCTTGCAAAACTAGGCTAACTTAGCAGCATTAGTCAAATTTAGAACGGGAAAAAGAAAAGATAAGGAATAGGAGTTTAAATGATGGCTCAAAATCTGATTTTCTTCTCATCTCTGACTAGGCTTGCAACTGGTTTCTCTGGCACTGAAAAGGTTGATTCCAATCTTCAGTTCTGAATTATCCAAAATGTGACTCGGATCCGAAATGTAACGTCTGAGCTGTGACTTAGAAGACGTTGCACACTCTCAAGATTAGCTGGTAGAGCTAACTGGTATGCTACTACCAACGCGTCTTAAACTTCAAATGGCCTGATGTACCTGGCCTCAATTTCCAGCTCCGTCAAAACTGATTGTTCCTCTGGTAGGAGAAAACTTCACCCAAAGCAATTTGGTCTTCCCAAGACCTACCAAAATCCAAGACGCAAAATCTCAATACATCATCAAGCGTCTGGATTGACCTCTCTGCTTGCTCGTCCCGCGGTACTCCATGAATCCGGTAGATGTGCCTCTCGTGCAATGCTGCCAACTTTTTAGTGGATAAACCAACTTTGAAAGTGTGATGACTTAGTCAGTCGGTTTACTAAAATCCAATTGGTGCCCTTCCCTCCTTGGTAACAAGGCAATCCTTACTCAAAGTTCATTGTTATATGCTTCTACTTCCACTCCAAATTGTCCAGCGGCTCCAACAAACTTGTTGTTCTCTTGCTAAATTCCTCATGTTGACAAATTCACATCTAATCCTATACCTGGAATTGTCCTTCTTTATTCCATATCACCAATCAGTGGAGGCATATTTCGATACATCTTATTATCTCCTGAATATATGGAATACTGTGACTGGTGTATTTCTTTCATCAACTCGTTCCTCCGTTTGTCAGCCGATACGCAAAGTCTCGCACCATTCTTCAGAGTTCCACTGCTGATCAATTTAGAAACCCTCAAGTGTTCTTGCCAACACTTGATCTCTAAGCCTGCAAAGTGCCTCGTTTTGAAACTACGTCCTCTTGATTTTTGTCCATCAGCCTCGAACTTCATCAATACTGAATCAGCATCCAGCTCCGTCCTTCTATCTCCAGGTAGTATAACCTCCAGTCCAAACTTCTCGATGTCTTCTAGCAGGTGCCACTCCTTGGCTAAGAACTTCGCCATCAGTATCGACCAAGTGCATCAGTGACCACATTAGCCTTACCTGAATAGTACTGCAGGTTGATGTCGAAATCCTTCATCTGCTTCAACCATCTTCTTAGTCTAACATTCAGCCCTTCCTGAGTGAAGACATATTTCAGACTTTGGTAGTCCGTACATATTTTCACTCCCTTTCCATAAAAATCCTGCTTCCATAGCTTCAAAGTAAAGATAATTGCAGCAATTCAAATTTAGGTGTGGGATGATTCTTCTCATGAGTCTGTAGTTGCCTACACGTGTAAGCAATTACTTTTCCAGAGACATTACTGTAAATTGAGAACCCACCGGTTCCTGCGGGTAGCGCAAGGATTGGTGTAGTGGTAAGTCTCTTCTTCAGCTCCTCAATGCCGCCTGGCAATCTTTCGTTCAGATGAACTCTTCATTCTTCCAAGTGAGCTTCGCCATCGGCTCAGCAATCTTGGCGAAATCCTTCATGAACTTTTGATAGTAGCCGGCCAAGTTCAAGAAACTTCCGAATTGAACTTGGAGTATACCACTCTTCATCAGCAGCTATCTTCCATCGAAATTTCTTCTCTTGACAACATGGCCAAAAATCCACCTTGTCAAAAATCTACGTTCAGATAGCTTACCATAAAACTTCTTTTTCTTCAAAGTTTCCAGAACTTTCATCAGATATTCTTCATGCTCTTCTTCAGTCTTCGAATATATCAGAATATTTTCTATGGAGAAGATAAACTGATTCAAATACTCATAAAAAACTCTGTTCATGATATTCATGAACACAGCAGAAGCATTTGTCAGTCTAACGTCCTGACCACAGAAAACTACCCATACTTGGTGTTTGAACGCCGTCTTGGAAATGTCCTCTTTCCTGACTTTGATTTGATAGAAGTCAAATTTTTAAGTCAAACTTCGAAACATCCTAACTCCACACAACCAGATCAAACAGATCCTCGATCCGGCAGAAAGTACTTGCTCTTTAGTGTCTGGTAACCGATGCACATCCGTTGTTCCATCCTTCTTGGACAAAAACAAGATAGGTGCTCCCTACGGTGAAGTTCCACCCTGAATAAATCCTAGAGCCTTCATTGATCTGGTCCTTCATCTTCTATGATCTTCGAGTCTGAATCATGCCTTATTGTAGGAGGCAGGGTCTACTGGATAGAAAGAGAGTCCCTAGATTGTGGCCTAACAGGTGTTGCTGGGATATGAGCTCTGGTTTGATGGAAAGATAAGGGGCAGTCCTTTACCCGATGTTTAGCAGATCTACATGCCAAATATCGTCCCAATCTCTTTCGGCAACCAACGGCCTGATGACCAGGCCTCTTGCAATAGTTACAAGCCAATAGTGTCTTACGACAAGACTGCCGGAAAGTAGGGTACTTGATGGGACCCAAATATCTTCTAGATTCAGGGGTATCCTTCCTAGGACAAAAGTTCTGCTCTAACTTGGTTGGGAATAACTAAGGCTACATCATGACGTTCTTCATGTCTTCCCTCGTGATATTCTTCTGTTCCCGCTGGGCTTCATCTTGAGCTTTCTGGAACTCTAGGATTACTTGAAATAGGACAACCATTTGTAAGATGTTTGCTAGTACTGGTGGATCAACAAAAATGGATACTCCACCAAGGAAATACAACTCAGTTGAGATGAGGTAGGAATCGCCAGTGTAGGGAAAACTTCACTGGGTGCACTATGAGGACGGTCAAACAGCCGCGAGGGAAAGGACCCTGGGCTTGGTTGAGGAGATGGGGTATGATCCGGAGATGACACCTTATCGCCAGCAGAATTTGGTCAACGGTCATTCTCTGGATGGTTTAGGATGCAAACATAAGCAAGGTATCCTACCAGTCTATAATCAAACAAAAATATTTATTTATAATATATTTCGGTCCTATGTTGTGACAAATTGATGTTCTAGTGTTCTAATTGTTTCTAAATATGTTTTCCTAAGTTGTTGTTGAGACCTGCATGGGCCACCACTAAAAACATGTCACGACCCGATCCCAAATAATTGGGTCGAACCGGATCATGCCCAGCCTGCCCCGTTGTTGAGACGGCGGCAGTAAGCTGTATCACTCATGCAGGTAAATAAACAACACAGTCTAATTGTCACAACTTTAATAATTCGAATAGTTTAAAAAAACTTTTTACAATAAAATGAAAGATACATCTGTAATACACTGTTTTCCACAACATCATGAATTATAAAAGAAGAAGAAAAATCTAGGCATCCAGCTCATCAGTCTCGAGATCATCGTCCTCTAGTTGGAATCTCAGGAAAAATACCGTGGAACAAAGCATTATCAGCGATACCTAAAATGTTGGGTCTCCAGTCAGGAGGGAGCAAAGTACAATTATGAATATCCAATAATTCAAATAATAATTTGAAATTTGCAATGTTAAACAATTTGAAATACTTTAACAATATTTTTCAACAATTCTACAATTGAAAACAATGTGATTTGAGTAGGTAACGAACTATGACCGGCTTGGGATGATTCAATTATATCCTAATGATACGGTCCGGCCTATCCTCGTGTATAGGAGGAATCAGCTCGCACAATCAATGATGCAATATAGGGGTATTGGTCATAGACGCTACACTACTCCCCCAATATCCCGAGTCAATCAGATTCAATCAATGAGTCAATATTCGAACTCTAGGAGAGAGTTCCGTGTAGCAATGTGGTTTAAAATTGCAATAAAACAATTACTAGATAAATTACCAAATAGACATAACTGCACTTGCCTTTGTTATTGTGACTGGATCGAGAGTCTGTACCGGGGAACTAGGTCAAACACTTCCTCGAAATCCTACATTTGAGATTCCAGACTTAGAAACAATATTCAACCCATATCTAGATGTGCTAGTTACAATCTCTAGTAGTAATGTCCTAATCAGGTTTTAAGTTGTATTAATCTATAGCTAACGATTACGTCGCAACTACGTGCGTTGATTAAGCCGGTTAATTGAATTATTTGGAAATACACGAGAATCAATTACAATTTGGAAAACTTTGTGTTTTGTAATATATTTATAAAAATACAATTTCTTTTAGCGATAAACCGTGAATTAATAATATTTTATTCATTTTAACTAAATTCGTAATTAACCAGTAATCGCGATCTAATCTACGATTTATGCGACTAACCAAAAACCACCCAAATTACATCTACCAGAAAAAGAAAAATAAAATAAACTACGCTACACAATACAGTGGCACAGCTAATGGTCCTAGGGTGGGCTTATGCCCTGTACAATTTTCTTTTACATCAAATAAGAGAAAAGTGATTTAATTAATAAATAAAGTGCAGTAATTAAATAACTATAATATATAGCCTAAATATTAAATAAAATAATTAAAAATGAAAGCTACGAGTCTCAGACTCGGTCCATTCCTCAAAATTCGGCTAATACCCCAACGTCTGGTCGGACCGGTGCGTTTGCATTTTGCCGGGGCCCACAGACCGGTACGGTCATCGCCCGAAAAATCAGTTTAGAAATTCATTTTCGAAAACCAATTTTGAAATCAATATAAATATAGTTTTTGTAAAAATTTGGGCAGCACTTCCTCTATTTCGGGACAAACCCAAAACTGGGAAATGTGCCACGAAAAACCTGCAATTATTCCAACCCAAAATAATCCCGCAAATATCCACCAAAATATTTTCAAGCCACCAGAAATAATTCCCAAACAACCGAATTTCCCAAAATATCCGGGAATTCCATAATCAAACCAATCCACACAAACCAGCAGATAAAATCACAAAAAAATAAGCTAACGCAGCTAACCGAAAATACTACGCTGCTAACCAGATTTCCCAAAGGGAAACCGGGGACCGATCCTCATTATGGACTCGACACGGGAGGGACGAACTACTCTGATTATCAAGAAATTTACCGAGAGGCTCGATGACGGAGTCCGAAGGGTGGCCTCGGACTCGGGACACGCCGTCATGGACTCGAGAGTCTCCGGACAGCGGGTCAGGGAGCCGACGAGCCGCGGGAAGCGGGGACAGCGGGTCTACGACCAGGAACGGGCCGGACGACAGAACATCGGGCCGGAGAGGGTCCGCGGGAAAAGCTCGCGAGCAGATCTGACCCGCTGGAAAGCGGCAGCAGCTCGCCGGAAGGGCACACTGACGCGGGGAGGTGCTGGACCTTGCCGGAAGGGCTCGCTGGACGGGGTGGCTCAGGGTGGCTCGGGATGGCTGGCTAGGTCAGCCTCGCCGAAGAGAAGGGGGCGCGCACGGCGGCGCGGGCCGGTCGCACGGAGGCGCTGACGGCGGGGGTCCGCCGGGAGGAGCGCGGGAAACCGCAGCGGGGAGGAGCTCCGTCGGGGATGGCGCTCGGCGCGGGGAGGAGGGGCCGCGAACGCTGGGCGCGGACGGCCGGAAGGGGTCGCACGGTGGGGAGAGATCGCCGGAGATGGGCGGTCGACGATGGGGCGGTCGGCCAGAAAGGCGCTGAACCCGCGGGAGAGGGGCTCGCGCGCGGGGCTTCCGTCGGTCGGGGCACGGCAGACAGCAAGAAGGACGCGCGGGGAGACGTGGCCTCGGAGAGAGACTCGATGGGTGGCGGCCGGAGAGACCGGATCTAGGGATTGGGAAGGGTTAGGTGGGAGTGGGTTTCTTTCTCCAGTGAGAGGGAGAATGAGCGTACGAGGGAGAGAATGAGTTGGTAAGATGAGAGCTTCTCTTCTGTTGAAGAGATGGGAAAAGAGGGGAGTTAAATAATGGGGAGTGGCTGTGAGGTGTGTGGAGAGTAGAAAAGGGAGGGGAGAGAGTTAAGGAGGAGTTGAGAATGTGAAACGAGGGGTTGTGAGGAGTTACGAAAATGAGGTGTGAGTTGTTGAACGTGGGAAGGGGAAGAGGTGCTGGTCCAAATTGGACCGGCTCTCCCAAACATTTTTTTTTTATAATTAAACCAAATTCAAATCAGAATTGAGAAATAAAAAGAAGGGATAGGGCTCGGGCCTGGGTCTGGGCTCGGACTCGGGTCTGGGTCCGAAATCAAAAATCCAAGTTGTTATAATTTTCAAAAATCCTTTTTCACCCAAAATAATTAATAGTAATATTTAATAATAATAATTTTAGAAAACGCTAATAATAATACCAGAACATTATTTAATTAATAAATATAAATTATGGGTTTCACAAGATCTTTATATATAACTCATCTCATTCTCTCTCCTCTCATTATTTTCTCTCGTTTATTTCCTCCACCAACCAAGGCAAGTACCAACTTGCTCAAGAGATGGATCCATAAATTTTTGTCAATGTTTCTTACAAAATTACTTGTCAAAATATGTTCTTCTCCTCAACCTATACTAGTTTAGAACTTGGAAATTTTCATTTGAAGCTTTGATTTTTGTAGATCTAAGTATTAATCATTTTCGGATTTCCTTGGTTTTGATCTATTTTCGTTGGGGTTTTGTGGGTTTTGATGCTTCCATGTGGAAGAGAATTCAATTTTACTCAAGTTAGAACTTTGAAAACCTAGATTTGGTTTTGATTTGGTCAAGTTATGAGAATTGGAAGTTTTTGGTGTTCTTGAGGATGCTCTCGGCCTGGAAGAGAAGACCCTTCAGCCTGCGCTCTTTAGCGCAAGGTTGAACTGCGCAGCTCGTCTCTTGACGAATTGCGCAACCTCTCGGCCAGCGCATTGCGCTGAGCTGAACTGCGCTGGCGCTCCTTAGCTCCAGCGCCATCCGACCCAGCGCAAGTCAATCCGTGTGCGCTTGACTTCAGCGCAATCCATTCCCTGCGCAACCTTATCCATGCGCAACCCGACTCTGGCGCAATCCATCCCCTGCGCCATTTAACCGCTGCACAGTCTGACCCTGCGCAGTCGAACCCTGCGCAGTCTGACCCTGCGCAGTCTGACCCTGCGCAACCTGACCCTGCGTGATCTGATCCTGCGCAGTCTGACCCTGCGCATTCTGACCTGGGCTCCTTTATATTTTATATTTTTCTTATATTATATTGCTTATATATATATATAGGTAAATGTTTGTGTATGCTATATATCCTTACGCCTTTTGTCCTGAGCATGATATGAGCACTAATGTGACCTCGGTGAACAAAGTGTTTCCACCTGATACATGTACTTGAATGTCCCAATTCTTGTTCATGCTCGACAAATGACTCGTAACTCCACGTGGCGTATTTGCAATGATGTATTACACTAAGGAGGGTAGAACATGTTGACATACTGATTGACATGGATCCTCTTTGGGGTACTCGTACTTGAGTACGACTTTTAGGAGGATAATCATGCAGGCCACAGCATGTGAGTCCAAGATTTCACCTAGGGTTAAATTAGGCAACTAAATATACTAGATGCATGGGGAGGGCAAAATCCCGAGATCGTGTTACACCAGCCGCCTTGAGATATTGTCTCGACGCGCCGGCTGGTCTCCACGGATACTGTGTCATCTGCAACGAGTGGATGACTGTATCCGATTAATTCCTGCTATATATTATATGTTTTGGCAAGGCGTCCTTACGAGGGACCTGTGCTCAATCATACCTGTCTACGCGAACCCCTGGGTTGGCTAGCCTTGCTGGAAAGATACGATCTGAGGATTTCTAAATAACATGATACGAGGATAACCTCGTCCCACTAGAAACTCGTAGACTTGATTGGCCGTGAAAATGACTTGCTTGTATCTTATTACCTTCCGTGAATAACTGAGGGAAGCGGACTGTCATGGTACGTGATCCAACCCATGTTCTTGTTTGATTGTTGGGTTGGTTATCGTACTATGACAGGCTGTGGACCGAAGTTATGAACGGAAGACTTATTCTGGTTGTGAAGTGCTACTTCTGTGAATGACTGAGGAACATGGTCTATCATGGTATATGATCCAACCCATGTTCTTATTTGATTGTTGGGTTGGTTATTGTGCTGCGATAGGCTATCGACCGAAGTCACGATCAGGAGATTTTATTGTTTATACCTTTTAACTTATGTGAAAGTTATAGAGTACGACACGTCCCGACTCCATGCGGCACCTTTTATCCTTGTTTGGTTGTAAGGGTGCCATATGGGTTCGAGGATGTTGTGCTACCCTATAATAATAGCATAAGTATTACTATTATCAATCATTCTATTAACTGGGTTTTTTAATCTTAACTCTTGTGCCCCTTTGGCGGTACTTGCTATTCGGGGCTGACCCCGCTGGTTTTGTTTGGCCAGATCTCGTAGCAGAGCCGGAGGACACGATCTTCCTTCCTGACATCCATGGTGCATACTAGGAGCATGGCGGTTCGGGGACTCGAGTGAGTTTCTTCTCCACCACTCCTGTCTTTACTTTGTGCGACGTTTAGCCACCGGCACCTGTTAGCCGGATCACTTGATATTTTGTGTCAGTACAGAATTGTAAATAAACAGACTGCAGCTGTGTATAATTTTGTACTCCTGACTCTCTGAGATAGCTAAATTATAAAGCTAGTCTCTCATGACCATTTTGATGAAGCGTCGGGGACACCTTACTGCTTTATCTTTAATGTTCATTTAATTGCTGATGTGACTTGATTGATTGAGACATAGAACTCTGTGGGACCATAGGAGACTTGATTGTAGCATGCACCCCCTAGTCTCTCGACAGCCACGATCGCCGTATGACGTTACGTACCTCATATGGAGTAGCTGGCCTAGTCCGTCTCCGTATTTCGGTACTGGGGCGTGACACATCCGAAGAAGCAAATAGGCACACACCCCATGTTACCTCCTTCGATTATTTTGATAACCACCATAGATCTCGTTTGAGGGAAATCTCAACACCCGCCACGTGTCAGCACCACAGAAGCCTGCACCGTGTAAGGACGACAGATTCCTTCATATCTCGAAACCCTAATATACATCGCATATGTGCCCCTGTCCCCTATAAATAGGGGAAGTTTTCCTCCAACAATATGATCGACAAGGAAAAGAAGATCCACAGAATTATCAAAATCTTTAACTTCGGCATCCTCCTGATTGACCACCCTAGAGTTCCATCGAAGGCACCAGAAAGTCAGAGCAAGTCTCATATCATCATCGGATCGTCAACAGAGTAAAAGAGCTGCTACAGTGCTCGATCTCCACCGTCACACTTTTCCAGAAACTTTTGTACTTAGATTTCTTCGCATAAGAATCGATTGTACTCCTTTTTATGTTCAATATACAAAAAGTTCGTTCAACCTTTTATCATGTTTTTGTTCAACCTTTTGTCATGTCGAACATTGGTAACCCAATCAAAAGATATGCATGAATGTATCTCCAAAGAATCAATAAATTTTCTAATATGGAAGAGTAATATTGAGTGGTGCATATGATACTTTACATCAATGATAGCTGCTATTTAATTAATAAAAATTTACCAAATATAGGTTTATTAAGTTATGGCAACCTAGGATAGGCTCTACTAAGTTGGTTGAGCTAGGGTTGGGTCCAACTTGTAAGATATACAAAGATGCATTCAAAAGATTGAGAGAA
>JANAVB010023771.1:32500-80205 GCA_029216955.1 Iris pallida
AAAAATATGCATGAATGTATCTCCAACAAATCAATGGATTTCTTAATACGGAAGAATAATATTGAGTGGTGCATAAGATGCTTTTCATCAACGATAGTTGTTATTTAATTGATAAAAATCAATCAATAGGTTTATTAAGTTATGGCAACCTAGTATAGGCTCCACTAAGTTGGTTGAGCCAGGATTGGGTCTAACTTACAAGATATACAAAGATACATTCAAAAGATTGAAGGAATTTCTATAAGGGGAAAGTGTATCTTTAAAATTTTGAATATGGATTTGAATCCATCATGGCTATACAATTATTGAATATATAATCTAAAATCGTCCTAATAAGTTAAGGCATCTTAGAGTGGGCTCTACCAAAGCTTGTTGGACTAGGTTTGGATTGGTACAATTATTCAAATCGAAATAGGACCTGAAAGTCTATTTAATAGGTCTTGTGTGTCATTTGAATATAAGTAGCACATAAGAATTCGATTGAGTGGAACATCATTGTCATGTGTGTAGTAGGCTCAAAATTAGTCAAAATCATATATTGGGTCGTTTAGATTGGGTCGATGTCGTGTCCCTAAATTAGAAGATATGAAATTTTTTTCGGTAGATGATAAAATAGCCTAAATTGACCCGAAAGTTGAGCGGCATAAATAGAATACATGGGTGAGTTTGAGTGAGACATGATATATTAAAGTGAAGATAAGCTTGTCTAGATCAAAATATATGAAGGACGTTTCTAGAGGTTGACATTTCTTGTGCTCCAAAAATCAAAGTTACGAAAAAGAGTATTTAATGATAAAAAATAACAGTAGAAAAAATATCTATTAATAACTATATTACGTAAAATATAAAAAATAACCCTAAAAATTTAGGGGGCTTACATCTAATCCCATTAGAATCATATCTATAATTATTTAAACCTTTTCCTATTTGAACTAATCCTAATTATATCCAAATTAATTAAATTCTAATAATATCCAAATTAAATAATTGCTACCCATTATATATATTTACCAAACTTATGAAATCAAATCATCTCTCACCTTTTCCTTCCCCGAGGTTCCTCTCTTTTATGTATAAAACAATCCAAAATTTGGCATAAAATCAGCCTCGTTTTTTCAGAAGCTCTAGCAACTTTGAAGGACCAAAACTCCTAACTTCGGACTCCGTTTCACCTCTATTTTTTGTTTGAACCATATTGAGGTTATCTTTGATAATCTATAATTTATTTCAGCTAATTCAAATCATTTTTTTGTAAAATTATTTAAGTGTCAATCGTCCGAAATATAAACATGTTTCGTTGTTTTTGAGATTTCGGGAGACCTCTAACTTATTGATCTGTTTGATATTTTGAAAAGCTGACAAAGAGACTACAACATATTAAATTTTAAGAATTTAATACAATTATTTTTTTATTCTATTTAATTCGTAGAACATATAGATGAGTAGTGAACCATAAAAATAGTAATCAATTAGCCATAACTGTGGCAATTTCTAACGGATTCATGATTCATGGAACCGTCAATTCTAGTTTTCTTGTAGTGATAAAATCTAAAGGTTTGGTTATTCAAATCTTAGGTTCATGTTGGTTGACTTTTCGGTCAACAAAATGTCTCGATTTGCGTGCTATAAATTTTAAATTCGTAAATATAGATTTTTTTAGCCAAATTTAGTTTTAACTTTGAATTCAAAATATAATTAGATTAAAACATGATTTTAGGTTATTTTATTCACAAAAAAAGACTAAATGAGGAAACATATTTTTAAAGTGAATTATTAATTCTAACTTGTGTTAATTCATGTGACGGGGTTCGTGGATGATGGTATGGTTGGATAACTTGTAGGCCAGAGTTCACCTTGTCTTGAACTTGTAAAATCAACACGTCCGAAAATTTAGGCAAGTACTTGTTTAATGCTTTTATGTGCAATTACTCTATATTGTTCATAATTCATCTATGCATGCTATCTTCCATGACTTGACTATTTACACAAAAGAGAGCAGAGTGATCTATTCATGTTCATGTTTTCTTATTATCGTTATCGTTATCATGTTATCGTGATTGTGAGGTATGGATATGAGGGTGGTATAGTTATTAGGCACATGGACTAGCCCCATCGTTGGCATTTCTTTCATTTACGAGGGCGAGCCCTTTCATTTCATTTTTATCCAAGCTATCCACGTATAGGAATTTTGTACTTCTCATGACACATGAAAACTTATTGTATATTCTTGAGTTTTCTCAATCTTATTATACTTGTTACTTGTTCTTATCAGTTTTTCTTATCACATGATTTTTTGATCATATAGTACATGTTTCCTTTGATAATTGGTTCACATGTTTAGTGTTTTATTTTTTTATATTGTACTTGTATTGTGTTGGCTTAGATTTGTAGTTGCTCCAATCTTTACTAGGTATGTTGACAATTTCAGGTAGCTTGCTATCTATGCACTATGGACCCTTTTGGTGGAGATAGAAATATTTTGGAGGCCGATCGCGGTGACTAGATAGTTTAGAAGTTCATAAATTTAGAATTGGTTCCCAAATGTTGTTTTATTTTATTGTTGATTTATAAATTGAATAGTTAATGTAAATGACCAAAGATATGATTTTGTAATCAAATATTATATACATGAATTTTAGATTATAATTGAGGTCTAGACAGCATACTATCGCCAATTCTGTGGCGTAGGCTGGACTTGGCTACATATTCGTATTCCAAAAGTAGGAGCGGGTCGTTACAATATTTGATTCAGTTGATCTATTGATTAGTTATTTCCTTTACTTCTATTTTATGGATGAGATATAGTTATTGCATGTGACATATCTATGTTATAAGCTGGTTATGTTTTCGTGGATTCCATATATTGGAGTATCCTTTATATACATACAGCTGACATGCTTACGTATTCCTAGTCCTATGTATATAGTGTTGGTGTTTTTGCCTTTGGACTAGAAAAGATAGTCCCACAACGGCTACACCAAATGGTGAGTATCTCAATATAATGCATTGTTTGTGTTGAGGTGTGCACATGAGGTGTAGTGGGGCATAAGTTTGTGCCATGTGGGAGTATTTTTCTAGAAGGAAAAAGGACTAAATCCAACAAGGATGCAAGTTGAATTTTTGTTGTACGAACTCGGACACAGACTCTAGGATGTCTCGTGCATGCACGGGAGTGTTCGGGGGGTAGGCATGGACTGGCACACTTCTATGCTGATTGTGGGATGATCTAAAATATCAAACTCTATTTTTGAGTATTGGTATTTTAGTCCCACATCGGATAGGAGAAGAGGTGAAGTCTCAACTCCACTCTATAAATAGAGCCCCTTGGCCTCCTTTGAAAGATGCACCAAAAAGAGAGTTAAGGGAGTCTGTAAAGTCCAGGAAGCCCGTTCAAGTCTCAAATTTTGACTTACGAGCGTTCTAGAAGTTCTTCGTGAACTTGCTGGTTCCTGAAAGCAGATCGTGGTGGGGCGAATCTTGCTTTGAGCAACGGTGATCTTAATCACCCCAGCGAGAACCTTTCATCTTCTTCTTTCTTCTTTCTTCTCCTTTATCTGAGTTGTAACTCAGTTCTGTCCGTCTGCAACTACGATTGCAAGAAAGAACGTGAGATTTATTTTTTGAACTCAGTTTTGTCCATCAGTAACTGCGATTACGAGGAAGAACGTGAGATTTACTTTCTGATTATTGTTGCTTTTGTAATCATATTCATATTGTAGTATTCCTCTTGGATCTTGAGAATAATCAGAAGGTGAACGTTTGTTGAACCTCTAATCTCGACATCGAGTCTACCATCTTTGATCAAGCCCGGGGACTAACACTCTCAAAGTAAGATCCTTATAGATGGAGAACTCTCGTGCTTCTCTCATCGATACCAGCTTTAATAAGTTGGAGAAATTCGACGGAGAAGATTTCCAAATCTGGAAGAGGAAGGTCACCCTTAATCTTTAACTCGTGGACGTAGACCATGTGTTGATTGAGGATGAACCAACAATTCCAGAAGGAGGAACTGCCGAAGCTATTGCTGCTGCACTCATCAAGCAGAGCAAATAAAAGAGAGAAAACATTATATGTAAACTGCTGATTCTCAATTCTATGGAAGACTCTCTGGCAGAGTCATATTCTAAGAAGGATAAGGCCAAAGATATCTGGGATTCTTTGGGTAAGCTATATGAAGATGATGAGAACAGGTCTAAAATCTTTATCGTCGAGAAGTACCACAAGAGGCTCTTCGAAGACGAGATGGCGATGCTACCTCAAGTGAAGGAATTCCTGAAGTTGCGCCTGAAGTTAGATGACGAGAAGATGCCCCTCGTCGACAAGTTTGTCGTTGGAGGGATAGTCTCAAAACTTCTTACTGGTTGGAGCAACTTCTATGCTAGAGCTGGACATTAGCATGGAAGATCTCCTACAAGAGATCCATGTTGAGGACGAAATGTGATCTCAATAGAAGATGGACTCTCTGTCCAACCAACTAGCTAATGCTAACTTGGTGCAGACAAGAGAGTTCAAGGGGAAGCAGGTGGCTTCTTATCACAAGAAGAAGGACTCCACTAATCTGAAAGTGAAGGGTCCTTCGTTCAAGCAACAGAAGTCCAAGTCTCACGTGACTTGCTTCAACTGTGCAAGAAGGGCCACTATAAGAGTGAATGCAAATCCAAGCCCAAACAAGCTGAACAAGGTGAGCCTAGCAAGGTTTCCATGGTTTCTAACATTATTGCTATGATTGCTCAGGTACAGCTGTGGGGGCTGACTCTGACTGGTGGATAGACACTGGTACGACCTGTCGTATCTGCTCTGGCAAGGAATGGTTCGTCACATACCAGCCAACTTCTGAGAAAGTTATTATAGCGAACCAAGCCCAAGCTGAAGTTCTGGGTGTCGGAACTGTGGAGCTGAAACTCACATTCGGAAACACTCTGATGCTTCAAGGTGTGAAGCACGTTCTGATGATTGCAAAGAACCTGATCTCTGGAAGCCTGCTTAGCAACGCAGGCTTGAAGATGTACATCAATGCTGGCCAGATGGTGATGTCCAAGAAGGAAATATACTTCGGAAAAGCTTTTCAAATTGAAGGGATGTTCAAAATTCAGCTTGTAAACCAGTCAAATGTAATCAATGCAATCACTCGTTCTGATTATTCTCTTGAGTTGTGACATAACAGGCTAGGACATGTTCACTGTAAAAGAATTAACAAAATGTCCAGTCTAGGACTTATCTCCAAATGTAGGGGTATGGTAGAGAAGTTTGAAGCATGTGCTCAGACAAAGATCACAAGAAAACCCTTTCATCGGGTCAATCGAAGCACAGATCTTCTGGAGTTGGTGTACTCCGATATCTGTGACTTCAAGCAATTCTCTACAAAATCTGAGATGAAGTATTTTATAACCTTCATCGATGACTTCTCAAAGTACGCGTTCGTCTACTTGCTCAAGTCTAAAGATGAAGCATTCTAGAAGTTCAAGGAGTTCAGGGCTGAGGCTGAACGGCAAACTGGACAACAATTCAAGAGACTAAGAAGTGATCGAGGCGGAGAATATCGGTCTCATGAATTCATATTGTTCTGCAAAGAACATGGAATCATAAATGAGACTACTGCTCCGTATTCTCCTCAATCTAACGGAGTAGCGGAGAGGAAGAACAGAACGTTGACAGAAATGATGAACTCAATGCTAACTGCGGGTCTTCCTAAATGCTACTGGGGAGAAGCTGCATTGATGGCCACTTTTATTCTAAATAGAGTGCCGTATGCAACTTCAGATGTAACTCCTTATGAACTCTGGTTCAAAGTCAGACCTAACTTGAATGTCATTCGAGTGTGGGGGTGTCTGGCCTATGTGAAGCTCCCAGATCTGAAGATTCAAAAACTGGGGACAATGACTACGAAGACGATCTTCTTGGGGTATGCCAAGAAGAGTGATACTCGGAGATTTCTTGATATTGAGTCAAAACATATCATCGAATCTCGCGATGCTGAATATTTTGAAAACAAGTTTATAAGGCACAAGAACATTGTCCTAACGGACATTCCGGAGAATGATAAAGGTGCAAAGGTGACTGAGATCTTCAATGAGCCAGTTGTCCAAGATGAAGTTGCTACTGAGGAGACAACGATTGAACCAGAACTCGCTGAGTCGTCGTCAAAGCGAGCGAGGAGGCCGAAGAACTTCGGAGATGACTGAAAGAACGTGTAGGCAACTCTAGAGGGGGGTGAATAGAGTTTGTGTCAATAATCACCAAATAAAAATTAACTCTATATCACAATAACAAAACAACTATCAAGATAGTAAATAAATCAGAGAGAAATGCGGAAGTAAATAAAGATATGAAGAGCATACGCAAACACAGCAGTTTTAACCTGGTTTCCCTCGTGGAGGACTAGTTCAGGCCTGAGAACTCTAGCTCAGGATTGAAATCCACTATTTGTGAAATAGTGTACAACCACGTGCCTTTACTCAGAAGAGCACGCCAACTTCTTACAGATTCGCAGGAGGCGAAACTTGGAATTGTCCAAGTGACTTTTCTTTTCAACTCTTGCCCAAAAACTTCTAGCTGAATCTCACTTGAGCATCTTGGGGCTTAGGATATTTTGTGGCTAGTACATTGGAAGAATAAGGCTTAGGTAGTATAAGGCTTAGATGATTGAGAGTGAGAGATAGAAAGGTGATGAAGAGATGAATGAAAATGGTTGAAATCATGCCCTATATATATAAGTCTGGAAGGCAGAATTCGGCCAGAATTCTGTCCTCAAAATTCAAAAATATGGCCGTTATACCAGCTAGCAATTGGTAACCCTAAAAATCAGTTCCTGGAAATCAGGGGACAGAGTTCGGCCCGAACTCTGTGTGGGGGCAGAGTTCGGCCCGAACTCTGCCTCCTAGGTGGTAGAATGGACTTTTGGCCTTTGGGATTTATTTGGCTTGGTGGATCTTGGGCTTGGTTCAAGAATTGGTCTGTTTGTATGGTAGAGCTTGGAGAGATATGTCTAGGGGTTGAGATGACTCAGTGCGACTCAACGTACACATTCTCCTAGACTCAATAAATTAAAGATTACAGACTTGGAACAAGTAGGAAAACCAAGAGCCCTTTGATGACGCATTTCTTCTGATATTTGAGCAGTTCTGAAGGCATCTTTTCCCTTGACAGCAGTCGTCCAAAGATAAGAAGATCTGGAAATCTGAATACCTTTCTACAAATACATGTTAGGCCAGCAAAATATATTGCAGTACGATACAAGCATAGCAATATAATATAGGACAATTAGGGCAATGCTAAGTTTAAGTAGCAACATGATAGTAAGTATATGAATATTAGTGACATCATTATGTTAAACTTAATTGATTAGCCATATTCAAAAACACGATGTAATCATTGGGCCAACAATCTCCCCCTTTTTGATTATGGCAAATCGGTTAAGTTTAAGACAAATACGATAGATGCATGTATCACTAATAAACACATATTACGAGAAGATTGTGTGCTAACTTTAAACTTATTTCTCCCCCTTTGACATGATCAAAAAATAAGCTCCCCCGTAATAAGAGATAAAATGAACTCAAGCATAAAGAGGAAGGCATAGATAATCATGATCAAGATATATTAAATGAGGAACAATGGGAGAAGTGTGTAAAGACAAGTATAGAAACTAAATACCAAATGTAGAGTGCCAAATAGAAAATAGCTTGTCAAAACACAAATAGTTGGTAAAACTAAAAGAATTTGAAAATAATTAATAGATAGTTTACCAACATGAAATACAAGAAAGACATCCAAAAACATAGTATGATATGACACATTCCTCTAGTTTTACAAGAGAATTTAAAAAAAAGATTTCGGTCAAAAACCATAGGGATTAGATAATTGCAAATAATAGATATCAAAGAAGAAGGACACCAATAAAGATATTGAAATAGACAAACTTGATATCAATTGAAATATAAAAACTTGAAACATTGATCAATGAAACTATGATAGTCACAATTGTCTACAGATAAATAGTGAAACAAAATAAAGGAATGATCAACGTAAAATAGAGCAATTGATATAAAATGATCTCATTATTTGTAAATCTATTTGCTTATCCAAAATTCATGCATTTGAACTCAATTACCTAATCATGCTATATGAATACCCTTTAGAATAAACATGAAGGTAAAGGAAAAAAAAATGTTTGAGAAAGAGAAATTCAGTCGACGTAAATGCTCCCCCTCAAACTATTTCCAATATAGATAAAATCATGAATTTTGGGTAAGTCCTCAACAAGGAAAGCCAAATTAAACATACAAAGAAAGCCAAATCAAAGAAAGCACAATAGTCATCAAGATAAAATACGAAAGTAAATATTAACGAGATGGCCCATATAAAAGAGAGATAATATGATGAAAACAATTGCATATACTCTCATAAACCTTTCATAAAATATCAGTATCCTAATAATTTAAAACAAAAGGGTCAATGATGAACTACGTATACGACATATTAAAGGGTATAAATGAATTGAACCAATTTATTTGCTCCCCCTTAAAATATGCGTATCTAGTTCCAAAGCACTTATAGCAAAAAAATGATAACTTCAAGATCTAGGGGTAAATCAACTATTGATTTCTTTCCCTTGCTCAATGCTATAAAAACGTCTATAAAAAGATAACTTATGACATAAAAAATGATATAAGGCTATAAAAATGTCATGGAACGAAAAATATCATCTTTAGTCAAGAAGATATATCCACTAATAGTTAGTAAAGATGAGAAATCAAAAGAATATTTCAATTTAGCACATGTAATCAAAAGACGACATACACTAACCTATATAGAAGAATATCATATTGAAATATGATAGATCAATGCATGTTACCTTTTGAGAAAAATGTCATCATGAAAGGAAGAAAGTCAATTAAAACAATCATGATGAAAGTCAAAATATAGCTTAAGAATAAAAAATAAAACTCAAATATCATGTCCATGATTATCTAATTAAGAAATGATCAACCAATTTATTGCTTTGCATTGACTATGTATGTTATACCACATATGTACCCATCAACGGGTAATAATCTAACCTTGCTAATACTAAATGAGAAACCAATAAAGTTCAAATAGCAAATAGCATATGTGATAATCCATGAATAGTCAAAGTAGAGTAATAAATTAACTTGATAACCACATAATTAGATAATATAGGACTACTTAATCATTAGGATCATTCATAAAGTAAACCAATAAATAATTATGATCCGTCATAAATCCCATCTAAAAACCATATAAACAAACCAATGGAAAATATAGAAAAGGGTCAATCTTATTTAAATGATTGCAAATTTATTCCAAAGAAATGATAATATAATAAAATCATGACTCAAAAGATGAGAGAAATTTAAGAGATGCTTTCCAATGACTAGTATGGAAGTAAGTTAAAGCGATGAATCACAAACCTTAATGGAAACAAGATTAAATAAAAAATTGTCAAACTAATTTTAGAGACCAAACATATGTATCTAAAATAGAATACAAATCTCATCAAGAAAAATCATAAATCTTGTTTTTGTAAACTAGCATATCACATATAGATTGAAATTCAAGAAGATAGCTAGATGAGTGAAAGTGAACAAAAAATATGTAGCTTAATCAATACATCATAAATAAGCAAGCTACATAACTAATTAAGATTAATGAGGTAGGCCATTAACAGGATAAATGTGCTCATTAAATCTTAAGTCACTAACACTAAAAATACATGCTTAAGCATAGAGTTCACAATAAGGACAATACATTTGAATGATCAAAATGATTTATATACTCTTTGTTAAGCAAGGATAAGAGTATAAGATAGCAAGTAAATGAATTAGACTCTCATCAAGTAAAGGACAAAAGAGATGTTCATGAAAACACAATAGAGCAAATCTTTTGTCAAATATTGAGATTAACCTAAGATAATGAAATAATAGAGTGATCTAAAGAATGTAAAAATTATAACCATTATAAAAGTGTATTCTCTAGAGAAGGAAAATTATAACCATTATGAAATAATAGATTGATCTAGAGAATGCGAAATTATAACCATTATGAAAGTGTATTCTCTAGAAATGGAAAATCTCAACGTAAAAGTTCAACCCATAGTAGTTAAAGACATGAGAAGTATGATTTATCCATTACATGTATTCTCATGTGCTACAAAACATCATTGGGAAATAATAATAAAATATTTCTAGCCCAAATATAAGGCTAGATATGATGAAGTATTCTGGAACTTAGGGGTGGATCCAGAACTAGATAATGGTTGCAAGTAGACCTTAATAAATCTTAAGTCTATAAAGTGTTGATCACTTTGGGTTAGCTGTAGGGGTCGGTTCCCAGCTAGCGGTAGTCCGAAGACTAGTGCACCGTGTCGCTTCAGGCTATTTACACCTGTATGACAGAAGGACCCTTTTGGTTTATTCCCAAAATGTTCTTTACTTTTAAGAACTTAGATTTAAAGGAATATACGCAGTATCATCAACAACATCAAAATCCCAAAACCCTAAGTATAAGAAAGGTAAATACCCAAATAATAATCAAAGAATGACCATCAAAATTTGCTAAGAATATTTTCAAAACAAATATTTTCATAATACACTTATGGAGAAAAATATATAGAAGATACATGCTCAAAATGTGCACTAATAAGTACGATAATATTAACAAGTAAGGTAAAGCACAAAACCAAACAATTCTTAAAAGAACTTCCATAAAAGTCATGAACAAGACACTAATAAATATTTTCTCTCAACATCCTAACTTGAAGAAGTAAAACAAATAAATATCAGAAGTTGGGAATCATTAATATATTCATATATATCATAAATAGGCATATATGAAAAGATCAAAAATCAATTAAAAGGTATGTATCCATAAAGTCAACAAATAAAAGCCAATAAGATTTCATCAAAAGAAGACTTTAAGGAATAAGCTAATTGATTCAAGTAGAGATAACACAAATTTGGTCAAAAGAATCAATAGCTAAATTATAAGGTAAGCATAAGTATGAATAAATACTCTTCAAAATAATATGAAACTTGAGCTCATCTCATATGCCCACATAAAGATATTTATACAAAAATAGATGTCAATATAATAAATATATGATCTACATAGAAATGGAGATAAGTATAGTCATGTATAAATAAACTTTATTAGGCAAAGACATAATTGATTCTCAAGAGGATAATCAAAATAAAATATGAGAATTGATAATGAAGATATTATGCAAGCACAATATTAAAAAAAAGTATAAGTATATACTTATCAAATTATAAGTAGCTTGTGCTAAACACATATTCACAAATAGCAATTATGACATATTAAATACAAATCGGCAAGAAGTAATTATCTCAAAAATTTAAAAATGGAGAGTCAAACTTTAAGACAAAATTCAAGAATCAAGCTCCTATGAACTAGAGTGATATACATGCTTTATAAAGACAAAGATTAGCGAGCATGCATATTTAAATGTGTCACACTAATAGAAAATGAGTGATAAACTACATAGTGTGAACTAATCATTTAAGCTAAGTAACTAGTCATGCTAGATAAAAGAAATAATAAAAAAATTAACTAAGCATGCTAGTATTATATGTCACATTGATTTATATAATAAGCAACTAAAGCATATCAATGTAAGCTAGTAGCAAGACATCGAGAGAAACATGCTAGATTCTATAAATATAAACCATTTAAAGAGAATCGTTTAGCATGTTACCAAAGTGGCTCTAGTGGCCACACTTGTGTTGGTGCATTTGCTTGTTAGATGACCTTTGAGCTTTGCAACCACCAACACGCTCCTCGGTACTATGTCCCGATATAAGTAGCGCCACCTACAACATTAGGCGAAGACTTTGGTATCCAAATAAACTTGGATCCACATTTGTTAGATTTAGGGACCCATATACTATTTTCTCTAGCATTAGTAGAAAAACTCCTACGAATAGGACAAGTTACACTCATGTGTCCAATACGAGAGCAATAGAAGCACCTAATACTAGTGTGTGCACATGTATCGGAATGAGCATGATTATGAACATATGACATACTAGAATGATAAATATCTCTAGAGTGAGCATGCATGGATTTGGTCTTAAGAATATCATGTTCTAATAGCAAATCATTATGCAAACAAGTAAGAAAATCAAATTTAGCATTTAAAGCATAATTCTCTTTTTTAAATAAAGCAATTCTAGAAATAAAATCATCATTTTGTTTCTTTAAAGAGTCAATAGAAGAATCATGCAAATGATTTAGCTCATGTGCTTGCTTCTTAAGATCTTCTATTGATGAAGAAAGAGATTTGATTTTCAAAGTTAAAGAATCATTCAAACTCTTTAAAGAAACATAAGATGAGTTTTGAGAGTCAAGTCTAGATAATAAATCATTGTTTTTATTTCTCAAAAACTCATTAGATTCTTCGAAATGAATAACCTTTTCTGAAAGTTCTTCATTTGTAGAATGAAAAGCCTTAGCAAACTTTAAGGCTTGGTTAGCCATGGCTTTCCACTTAAAACATTTCTTGCATTTAGAAGAAACATGATTGTCTATGCTACTAGAAATAAAACCCTCTTTATCGGAGGAGGAGGAATACGATGCCATACACAAATAAACAAGGATCTACTCTAAGGATGTTAAGCTTAACAATAGAGACCTTGCTCTGATACCAATTGAAAGAACGTGTAGGCAACTCTAGAGGGGGGTGAATAGAGTTTGTGTCGATAATCACCAAATAAAAATTAACTCTATATCACAATCACAAAACAACTATCAAGATAGTAAATAAATCAGAGAGAAATACGGAAGTAAATAAAGATATGAAGAGCATATGCAAACACAGCAGTTTTAACCTGGTTTCCCTCGTGGAGGACTAGTCCAGGCCTGAGAACTCTAGCTCAGGATTGAAATCTACTATTTGTGAAATAGTGTACAACCACGTACCTTTACTCAGAAGAGCACGCCAACTTTTTACAGATTCGCAGGTGGCGAAACTTAGAATTATCCAAGTGACTTTTCTTTTCAACTCTTGCATAAAAACTTCTAGCTGAATCGCACTTGAGCACCTTGGGGCTTAGGAAGTTTTGTGGCTAGTAGACTGGAAGAATAAGGCTTAGGTAGTATAAGACTTAGATGATTAAGAGTGAGAGATAGAAAGGTGATGAAGAGATGAATGAAAATGGTTGAAATCATGCCCTATATATATAAGTGGAAGGCAGAATTCGGCCAGAATTCTGTCCTCAAAATTCAAAAATATGGTCGTTATACCAGCTAGCAATTGGTAACCCTAAAAATTAGTTCCTAGAAATCAGGGGACAGAGTTCGGCCCGAACTCTGCCTCCTAGGTGGCAGAATGGACTTTTGGCCTTTGGGCTTTATTTGGCTTGGTAGATCTTGGGCTTGGTTCAGGAATTGGTCTGTTTGTATGGTAGAGCTTGGAGAGATATGTCTAGGGGTTGAGATGACTCAGTGCGACTCAACGTACACATTCTTCTAGACTCAATAAATTAAAGATTACAGACTTGGAACAAGTAGGAAAACCAAGAGCCCTTTGATGACGCATTTCTTCTGATATTTGAGCAGTTCTGAAGGCGTCTTTTTCCTTGACAGCAGTCGTCCAAAGATAAGAAGATCTGGAAATCTGAATACCTTTCTACAAATACATGTTAGGCCAGCAAAATATGTTGCAGTACGATACAAGCATAGCAATATAATATAGGACAATTAGGACAATGCTAAGTTTAAGTAGCAACATGATAGTAAGTATATAAATATTAGTGACATCATTATGTTAAACTTAATTGATTAGCCATATTCAAAAACACGATGTAATCATTGGGCCAATAATGACTTTGTCACCTATCATGTGGAAGTAGATCCGCTTACCTATGATGAGGCGATGAAGACCCGAGATGCTATTTTTTGGAAGTAGGCGATAGACAATAAAATTGAATCAATCACCTCCAATAACACTTGGGTGTTGGTTGATCTACCTGATGGAACAAAACCTATCAGATGCAAGTGGATCTTCAAGAAGAAGATAAAAGCTGATGGAACCATTGACAAGTTCAAGGCTAGGTTAGTGGCAAAGGGATTTTCTCAAAAGCAGGGGATCGACTACTTTGACACGTATGCTCCAGTAGCCCGGATGACCACCATCAGAATGTTGATTGCTCTCGCAACGATACATAAGATGGTGATACATCGGATGGATGTGAAAACGGTATTCCTGAATGGCGAGCTGACCGAAGAGATCTACATACAACAACCAGAATGGTTTATCGTCAAAGGTCTTGAAGACAAAGTCTGCAAGTTGGTAAAATCTCTGTACGGTTTAAAGCAAGCTCCCAAAATATGGCATAAGAAGTTTGAAAAAGTCATAAGGTCAAATGGCTACAGGGTCAGTGAAATAGATAAGTGCGTCTATACGAAGTTTGCTGACGGAAGAGGAGTCATCGTTTGTCTATACGTGGATGACATGCTAATCCTAGGTACGGATATAAGCTGTGTCACGGAGACAAACACTACATCAAAAACAGTAATTTTTGACCCTTTATTTTTGCAAATATCGACGGACCAAGTATGTAGCTATATTGTTTACAGACTAAAACAGTCGATTATTAATAAAAACTACCAAAATAATATGGAGGAGGATTTTGATGGCTCTTTTCCCAAAAATGTTTTCGGCTGGCCCTTTGGAGTCTTGGAGCCTAAAGTTAACGAAAATTTTCATCTGTCTCTCTTTCTTCAACGAAAACTTTTCCCATAAAATTCCTCTTCGAGCTTTGTAGGAGGAAGCCCTAGGTAAGTAAACCTAGCATCTGTGTTATCTCTTTCTTCAACGAATATTTTCTCAAAAAAAAAGATGTGAAGGAGGAAGCCCTAATTCTGTGTCATCTCTTTCATCTCTTTCTTCAACGAAATTTTTTCATCGTGTTATCTCTTTTCTCTTACTCTTTCCGTTTTGCTGTGATGAAGCCGGCCCTAATTCTCTCCGAGCTGTGATGAAGCCGGCCTTAATTCTCTCCGAGCTGTGAATGAGGAAGCCCTAGCTAGGTAAGTTCATATTTTCTCAAAAAATGAAATTCTTAATGTCTATTTTTTGATATGCCACCAATAGGAAACCCTAGTTCTTCATCATCATCATCATCATCATCATTATCAAAGAAAAATGAAAAATCATACCACCGAAATTTTTAATATCTATTTTTTGATATCCCCTAAGTTTTGTTCATCAAACTCTGAATCTAGGTTTCCTATATGAAAGAGGGTTTTGCTTGGAGGAGGCAACGCTAGAGAAATAATTATAACGCAGGTATTGTTTATTATTGTTATATAATTTTAGAATTTTTTTTTGCTTTTATTCTTTTTCTGAAACATATTTTCATGCCTCATCTAGAGAACAAAGATACTTCAAATACAAAGATAAGTAGGTACTGACCGAAGATGTCTTGCATTCCCTGTTCAGATGAACCAACTCATTTATTGTTTATAAAATATGCATGAATCTGCATCTTTGGCATTAAATTCAAGATAACATCAAAACTTATTATTGCCTGAAGACCAAATTTTGAGTTATAAGATGCATTTTCTGTTCGATAGTATTTAATGAATAGAACTAGTTACCAAATAGCCTGGTGTTGCCATCTTCAAACCTAGAGATAGGTGCCCTTGATGCCCATTCAAAAAATATATGCATTATTGGTCATAGAGAACTAGAATTTCAGCATATATGCACAGAGTTATATAACAAGGTCATCAGAAGAACTAAAATTTAGCACATATGCACACAGTTATATAACAAGTAGAATGAGTTGCTTTATATAGCAGAACATAGTAAGTGTAGCTTGAAATATATCATTAAGCAATTACCTGGAACTTGATGAGGTCAGGATTCATGTGCTGTCCTACAAACATGTCGATGAGTTCAAATTTGACATCCTTCTCATAGAGGCATGCAAGTACTCTCGACACATCTGGAAACATGGGGTACCCATGGTATACCTTAAACTGTCCATCATGACAATGAGAATTTAATGAATAGGAAGCATGTATCTTTGAGTGTATGTCAAAGTGCCTATTGAAGTGACTAATAGGTTATAGAATATGGGGGCAATTAGGGGCTGTCCATATGACAGTGGACTGACAAATGTGAGTTCATTTGAGTGACAGTACCATAAGGGAGGAAGAGTGTCCCGAGTTTGTTTTATGTGTGAATGTCATGTGGCCTTAGTGTACAGGTATATGCTCGTATAAGAGGGTGATGCCTATAGGATATTATACATGTGTTAGTGTTAGCCGGTGATCAGTTGGAGACTTGTGGCTTGAACTGTGAGCAGAGGCTATAGGGCTACATTAAGTCCTGTTGGGTATCAGTCAGTGAGACTGATCTAGTTCTCAGTTGGATACACGAGTAAGGCTATTTGGCCATTCCCCATGTGCTCGAGTGAGAGGGATTAGGGCTTCTGCCATGAAGGCCAGGGAGATTAGTTAGTATCAGTTATGAACGTTTGAGAGGGTATCTTGTATTGAGAGTGTCAAGAGGCTAGGGGCCTGGGTGTATCAGTTAGAAATTATGACTGTGTGAGAATGTCTACTAGAGATAGAGTTCATCGAAGGGGCTTAGCCCCTTGAGTTCCAGTTTAGTCAGTGAGCCCCTTTTCCATTAGAGCTACTTTAGCAGAGCAGCAGGGGATGCCCTCGGCCTTGGTTGAGCAGTTGGTCCTTTGGCCATTCCATGTGTGTAGGGGAGGAACCCCTTAGCTGGTTAGGGAGTTCCTGTAATAAGCAGGAACAGTGTGGAGAGGAGGACTGAAACATGTGAAGGGGAGTGAGATTTCTATATCTCAGTTTCAATCATATGTCAAGGCAAATATCTTTAATAAATGTATCAGTGAACCAAGCCTTTTAGATATGTGTGTGAGTGTCATATTAGTGCAGGTATTTGGAGTTTAAGCTTTAATATTCATATAAGAAGCATAGGCCTATGTATGTAGGAGAATGAGAACACTGCTACAGATAGTAGGTTTAGGAGTTCGTGTAGAGTATATGAGGGTGTTCCTAGAGTGAACTATACTAAAGGAATGTGAGACTGATTTTGAGAGGTGAGTATGGATACATGTACATAGGTATCTTGATACCTATAGTACATGAGCAGCACTTGCCATATATATTATATATATATATAGGTAATAGCCTTGGTATGGATATCTGTAGGTGTGCATGAGGGAAATGTTAAGATTGAGAGTATTAGACGAAAGGGGACTGATCAGTCATGCTTGAGTATCCTAGAGGGTGTCTTAGTATTGGCATGCACTTAGGCAGGGCCATCTGCAGTACGCTAGGCCTGTTGGCCTTGGCTTCAGGTTAGTGCAGGCATTGAGGGAGCATGACATAGGAGTATCAGAGATCAGGTGTTTGTGTGCATTAGTTATTGTCAGTGTACTGGTGTGGAGTGTCCTGCGAGCTAAGTTCATTGTGTGAGTGTGTCTCACACTATGGGAAGAGTCATTGCTACTGTCATTGATCAAAAATAGAAACAATATTGGCAAGAAGAATGAAACTCGTGGGAGTTGGAGATAATCTCCTCATGCTTTCCTATTCTCTGGGTTGGATTGAGTGCTAAATAGGATTAATAAGACATAGCAATGAAAAGGAAAGGGAAAAGGAAAAAGAAAAAAGAAAAAGAAAAAGAAAAATGCAAAGAATAACACATGTTGAGGGATGCTAAGATGTAGTTAATTAAGTAAAGTGAAAGGAAAAAGGAAAAAAGAAAGAATAAGAGTAAGCTTGAAGAATCTGTTTTACTTGTTCTGGAGTACATAAAGTTTCAGGACCCTCCTTAGGAGCCAGTGAAATGTATTGAAGGGAAAAGATAAATTCTTAAAGAAGAAGGGTGACAAAAATAAAAGGGTCGATGGAGGGTCCAATAATATACTACTTGGAAGATAATCATGTGTTGCTCTTTTGGAAAGAAAACAATTACGACCAATCCAATTTATTTATTATTGTTGTTTGTGTGCATGTCTTTGAATGTAAATATACAAATAAAATCGTGCCTGAATGTGTGCATAATCAATCTGTTGATTTATGCTCATTATACTGAGTGATACAAGGAAAGGCTGGCTAAACCATTCGCTCTCCTGCCAGCAAGTCAGTGTTACCTCTAGGCCAACCTTCTATTGATAATGGAAAGTGCTAGCAAAGGAGATGGTCGTTCCATTGATAATGGAAAGTGCTAGCAAAGGAGGTAGTCATAGATGCATCTACATTTATTTCATTTATAAAAATGAACCTAATCAATCTCCTATTCTGATAGAACATGCCTCATTTAGAGAACTAATTAGAATGCTGGAGTCCTAACTTGTTTTTTTTTTATTCTTCTCCTCTTCTAAACATTGGCTGGAAAAAAAATGTTATTGTATTATAAGATTAGCAAAGTAGTATCTTTTTCTAAAGCAATTTAGCACTAATGTCTGAATAGCAAGATCATGTGGGTATTTGGTAGTTAACTGCAATCCACCATTTTCTAAATAGCAAGATCAAGTGGGTATGTGGTAGTTAACTGCAATCCACCATTTTCTTCTTTTATTGTTACTTTTTTCATACTCCTTAACTAAGTTAATTAAATATATGGAATTGTTTACTTGTACTGGTATTTTCTTCGTTTAGGTTGTCTTGCATATATGTACTGGTATTTTCTCTACTTAGGTTATGTTGCATTTATCTACATCTATGCTATAATGAGATGACTGAATTACAGATTTTGGCACTTGATAAGCATTTGTTGATCCTTGTCATACTATTGAATCTACTAAGGCTAAGAAGAAGAGGGTATCATACCACTAACATCCTCATCCATTTTTGTTAGTTTGTTTCTTAATTCATGTTTAATTGTTATTTGGTTTACTGATGATATGTTATATTTTATTAGATGTCTTCTATAAGTAAGGAATGGATGGATGCGCCTCCATTGTCAGATGTTTACCTAGAAGGTGTTGCATCATTTATTCAGTTCACAAAGGACAAATTAGATGGAAATAGTTGGTATTATTGTCCATGTGACAAATGTTGCAATTATAATTCATACAAAAAAAAATAAGTGAAATAGCGGAGCATTTGGTTTGTAATGGAGTGGACAAGTCATATCGAACTTGGGTCGAACATGGAGAACAACCTCGCAGAACGGTTGCCAATGCTCAGGCTCCTAGTTCGTCAACTATTGATTATACTGAAAATGCCCCAAAATCTCTTCGTCTATCCTGGTCTTTGCCAGCTCTCAGATTACGTTTCCTTGACCATATACACATCTCTCTGTTTGTCTGTTGGGCTTTTCTTTTTTTCCCCTTGAAGGGTTCCCTATTGGTTTGGTCATCAGATTTTGTTCATGTTTCGAAGAGGACCTTGGAGGTTGAGCTTTTTCTGGAACTCATCAGATCTCATAAACAATATTTGAAGCTTTCTTTACAATTTGTTGTCAAGCAGTTCTTAAAAGTCAAAATTTCTTTTTTGTTTATTTCTAACCTTTATATTTCCAATTCACTCTACCTTTAGATTTCCAGCCACTCTAATATTTTGATAAAATTTGCACGATCGGTAGATTTGTTCTGCTATTACGCTTCATTACAAGTTTTGGTGCCATTTTGGGGATCACATAACTTTATCACTAACTTAGTTCCTAGTTTGATTAATTTTCAATTACAAATTAGGGTAGAAAATTTTGAAATTTGCATTTGATTTCTCCTACGTATTATATGGACCTAAATGCAAACCATAACACCTAATTATGGATTTTTTTGTATGTTCAGAAGGGCTTGGGGAATACTATGAACAGTGGTTGGACTTCATTACAAATTTGATGACCTATTACACTGCTAGATAAGTTGTTCCCGAAATTTATAAGGCTAAAGTTTTGCAAAAAGCTAATATTTTTGGGAAAAATTGGAAGTCGAATCTCCGAAAAAGGTGTGATATGTATCCAATTGTTGCTGAACGAAAAAGAAATAGGCCTATTAACATAGTAAAGAAAGAAGATTGGGAAGACTTTGTTGATTTTTGCTCTACTCCTGGAGATAATATTCGTCGTGAAGTTGGTAAGGAAGCGAGGAAAAAAGTTAAGGTGCTACATACAACTGGTAGGAATGGATGCGCGAGGGTAGCACATAATCTGGTAACTTAATATACATAACTATATTTCTTTATTTTCTTTTTTGCGTTTTTCTGTTCTTACATTTTGTTGCAATATGATATTTTATCTCTCTTTTGATATAGAAAAAGGAGAGTCCTACTGGCGAGGTCAATAGAAGCATGTTATACGTGACCACATATATGCCTAAGAATACTAATTCCTCTACCAGCTCGAACGATTACATTGTAAGAATAATTTTCTTTCAATTGTAATAATAATTTGTTGATTTTGAGTTTCATTAATCATATATATATATATATATATATATATATATATATATATATATATATATATATATATATATATATATATATATATATTTTCATTAATCATATATATATATATATATTTTTTTTTTCATTAATCATATATATATATATATATATATATATATATATATATATATATATATTATATATATATATATATGTGTGTATATATATATATATATATATATATATATATATATATATATATATATATATATATATATATATATATATATATATATATATATATATATATATGCACCTTTTTTATAACTTGTAGAAAAAAATTAGAAAGCTTGTAGAAGATGATCCGTACTTGGGACAAAATGATTTGGACAATGACCTTGTTGCAATGGTTTGTGAGATAATCCCCTTGCAATTTATTTCTTGTAGAAAAAAACTCGAAAGCTTGTAGAAGATAATCCCCTTGCTATTTATGTTGTTTAGGTACTCGGACGTGATAGAAACGGTTATGTTCGTGGCATGGGTGGAGGTGTTTCAAAGACAGAGATTCGTGCTTCAGCGGCAAGTAGAGAGGTTGCTCGTCAATTGAAGAACAAAAATGAAGCTATGGAGACGGATCTAATTACACTTAAAGAATAAATGTCTACAATCAAAGAAATGATAAAAAACAACCATCCAAAAACAAGACAACAGTCATCATCATCACTTCATGGTTCTTCTGAGGTATAAATAGTAATCTAAACTTTTGCTTCACACTTATTTGAGTGATACACTAATACTATAGTTCTACCCTTGTTATCTACTTTTTTGGATACAATCTTGTGGTCATACTTGCCTCCAATTCATTTTGTTAAAAACTGAGAATCAAGGATCTTCATTCCCATTCTGTTATTACATTGCATATATTTGTTTTCATAAGTTGATCATGAAACTTTATTGCAGCATATAAATTAGAAAAATGAGCATTTTTAGTAGTACAGCTCTTAAATTCTTAATTAACCTTAGATAAGTTCATGCATGTATCATAGATTTTTGTTTCATGTTTGTGCATCAGAGGTCATTCCCAATCCGAGCTCATTCCCCCATCTCCACATAACTCATAATCCTTCCCATACATCCTGGACTGATTCACCAAGTACTAAACTGATATAATTTTAGGAAAATGTGGCTAAATAATCCTGTACTACAATAACCTGGACTGAAATAACCTGGACTGAACCTATGAACAAAGGGGATTGACTCCTAAAAGCTAAGAGAGACTGAATGATAACCTGGACTGCAATAACCTGGACTAAATGTATTTTCTCATCCCAAAACTGGGACTGAATGATAACCTGGACTGCAATTACCAAATGGAGACTTGAACATCTGTAGGGGACTGATACCTTAGTGTTAGGGACTGATAATACAAGGGGGACTGATCTTATATTAAAAATAAGGGCTGAACTTAAATGGATGTGGACTAATATAAGGTCTGTGGCATTGGCTATTTGTTCCATATCTGTAGTCTCATGGAGAATTGGATTTACAAATCCATAGTTTTGGTAGGGTAATTCAGAAGGGTATAAAAACTGCACTTCACTGCATGGTTGAGCTTCACTTCACCTAAAGACCAAAGGGGCTTGGTATTAGAAATCAAGAGTTTACAAATTTAGCAATGGTGACTAAATTGGCATTGCGTTTCCTCACAAATCCTTCTTCAGAGTGGGCTATTCTATTGAATGATAAATATCTTAAGCAAGATGATTTTTGGACTGCGAGATTTTCCTCTTGTGTGACATGTATTTGGTCTAGCATTTTACGTTGCAAAAGTTATCTCTACAACAGTGTGTATTGGTCAGTTGGGGATGGAACCTCTATTAATATATGGTCTGAACCATGGGTGCCAAGTTTGCCTTCTTTCAGAGTTGTCGGCTATGAGGGAGCAATGCTTCGGGTGGTCCGAGTTTGTGACCTAATTATATCAGACTGTTATATATGGAATATTGATTTAATTTTCAATTTGTTTCCTAATCATGAAGCTAGAGCTATTATTCAGATCCCACTTGGACCATCTAGCAGTATTGACAAGTTAGTATGGAAACATACTACTACAAGAGTTTTTTTTTTATTTTTTTTCCATTATGCTTATAGGCTAATCCATGATAACAACTTGCTTATTTATCATCCTCCATCTCATGACTTCACAAAGTGGAAACATCTGTGGAAGTTACATCATATATGTCCTAGAGTTCTATTATTCATATGGAGACTATTGAAGAATGTTTTACCAACAGGGGTTAATATCTTCTGTTTACACATGGTGTTTTTATCTTCTGATCTATGCTACGCTTACTATTTGAGATGAAGGAATAAAGAATTGCATCTTTCTATGTAAATTCTAGTAGTTAATATTGTATTTTTGTGTTTCAATGGTTGTAGGTACCGGAACAATCTGACTTGCCAAAGACATATTTTCTAAAGGACTTCAAAAGAAAACACATTGCTTTTGGACACTTAAATTTTGATGCACCGCCAAAGGAAGATGTTTATAGTATCATCGTCGATGAAATATCTGACCGCAGTACATATTTTTTGAAGGGGATGGAAAGTTTGAAGACATTATGCTTGGTGATATGATCAATTGGCCAAAAGAGTCCGTTCAATTTATTAGGATTTGAATATTAGCATTTAGTTTTTTTTGTAGTGAACTTCGTATGTATTATGAAATACTACTACTTTTTCAGTTTGGATGTTATGTGTGAGAACAAGTGCAAGTATTTGGATGCTACAAAAACAATTTCTACTTAGTGATATTTAATATCAATTGAGACTTAATCAATTGTCAGTTATGTTCATAAGTTATGTTTATTTTGATTGAATGTGTTCATTTTTAATTGTGATTCGTGAATGATTTGTGTTATATTCATTTTGAATCGAGTCTTTTGATTTATATTGAGATTCAATATTTGTGTACTGGTTTACAATAAAAATAGGTTTAATTAATTAAAAATAATTTTAGTGAATATTTTGTAGAATTTTGACGAATATTACCTGTCAAAAATAGACAGGTATGTCGAATTGTGTTAAGCGGGATAATTGACAGATGAAGTCCGCCGCTTATTATACGACAAACGAAATCCGTCGTTTTCTCCACCTACGTATCGACGGTAGAATACCGTCATTTATAGTAAACTATATTTTATTTTTGACGGACCATGTGACGGTCCAAAACCGTCAATAAACATAGTTTTCGACGGTTTTAGTCTGTCGAAAAATGCAAATTCTGACGTAGTGAAAGAAGTTCCTCTCGACGAAGTTCAATATAAAGGACTTGGGGGATGCTGATGTTATCTTGGGACTCAAGATCATCCGGACAGACACTGGATTAGCGCTGTCACAATCTTATTACATTGAGAAGATGCTCACTCGATACGGGTATCATGATCTTCCTTTAATTGATACGCCGTACCGGGGTGATCAGAAGCTGGAGCCAAACTCGAAGGAAAGCATCAGTCAGTTGGAGTATACTAGCATCATCGGGAGTTTGATGTACGCTACTACTGCCACTAGGCCTGACATAGCTTTCGCTGTGGGAATACTGATTCGATTCACTAGCAATCCAGGCGTTAAGCACTGGAAAGTTGTGAAGCGGGTTATGAGATATCTCAAGAAGACTCAGACATATGCACTGTACTACAGCAGAGATCCGTCGGTAGTGGAAGGCTTCAGTAATGCCAGTTGGTGCTCAGAAGTGGAGAGCGAGAGGTCCACAGGTGGATACATTTTTACAATGGGTAGAGCTGCTATATCGTGGAAGTCGAAGAAGCAGACTACGCTCTCGCGATCATCTATAGAATCTGAGTTTTTTGCACTTGATACCACAGCAGATGAAGCAGAGTGGCTTCGGGAGCTCATGTATGATCTTCCAGTGGTTAGGGCACAGATACAGATAATTTCGATATACTGCGACAACCAGGCGACTGCAGCGGTGGCATCGAATGATCTCTTCAACGAAAAGAAGAGAACAGAGCGGTTGAAGCATAGGGCAGTGAACGATCTCATCAAGAGAGGTGTTATTACAGTGATTGATGTTCGGAGTCAGGAGAACCTGGTGGATCCGTTCACCAAGGGCCTCAAGCGCCAACTGGTCGATGACACAGCTTGTAAAATGGGCTTGAAGGCATTCTGATATTGTGTTATTACATTCCTACCATAAAGTTTTATGCTATTAGTTCAAAGAGAAATCTACTAGGCATCTAGCTTTTTGTTCAAGGAAGGACTATTAACCAGAAGAATATCAGGAACGGTGGGTACTTGTCCTCTGTGACATGGAGAGGTTACGGACCTACAACTACTGTTATCTACTGTTGTTTTCTGTGAAAAACGGATCCTGTGGAAAGGTTGTCTTAAATGCCTTAATGATTTCTCAGGCAGAGTGAATGCCTGGAGTGCTTTACAGGAAGTACGGTTGCGCAGCACTACAAGGAGTGTAACTCCATGCTATAGTGGGGTGACTCCACCATGAGGTTCCCAGGTAGGGGTAATGCCTCGGCTTTGCAAGCCAAGTCACAGCGGAGTATCACTTCAAATAGGAAGGTAGCCTAATGCTGTATGATAATCGTAATAAAGAGAGGTAGATAGCACTACAAAGAGGACGATGTCTTTATGTTACAGTGGCATGACACCACGAAGAGGTACCAGGTAGGGTAAAGCCTCGGCTTTGCGAGCCATGTCATAGCGACGTAACACCGCACGAAAGCGCAAGGCTTCATGCTGGGTAGTTTGGCACTACAAAGAGGCCAGTGACCTCATGCTACAGTCGTATGACACTACGATGAGGTACCCAGGTAGGGTAAAGCCTCGGCTTTAAGCCATGTCATAGCGGCGTAGCACCGCAAAGAAGTGCAATGCTTCATGCCATGACTCTTTATAAAGAACTCACCTATAGTGTATGGACAGAGATATCAGGCCGTCTCTTGAGGGTAAACTTGTAGACGCCCAAAAATTATACACTGAAACCAGGCTGGCACAAGGCCTTCAATGTGCAGCCAGAAGCACAGTTGATGTCATTATGTGAGTAGGAAGAATTACAGTTATGGTGTAGAATTTAAGGCTTAGTCCATTCTTGTATCATGCTGTTATTTAACCTATGCGGGAAGATTCAAGTCGTAGCGACATCTCTTCTAATGCATAATGGGCAGTCACTGTGGGGAACGCTCAACCCATATATTGAGATATATGGGGGATTGTTGGTCTTTTTACCTTTGGACTAGAAAAGATAGTCCCACACCGGCTACACCAAATGGTGAGTATCTCAATATAATGCATTGTTTGTGTTGAGGTGTGCACATGAGGTATAGTGGGGCACAAGTTTGTGCCATGTGGGGGTATTTTCCTAGAAGGAAAAAGGATTAAATCCAACAAGGATACAAGTTGAATTTTTGTTGTGCGGACTCGGACTCGGACACGGACTCTAGGATGTCTCGTGCATGCATGGGAGTGTTCGGAGGGTAGGCGTAGACTGGCACACTTCTATGCTGATTGTGGGATGATCTAAAATATCAAACTCTATTTTTGAGTGTTGGTATTTTAGTCCCACATCGGATAGGAGAAGAGGTGAAGCCTCAACTCCACTCTATAAATAGAGCCCCTTGGCCTCCTTTGAAAGATGCACCAAGAAGAGAGTTAAGGGAGTCTGTAAAGTCCAGGAAGCCTGTTCAAGTCTCAAATTTTGACTTACGAGCGTTTCAGAAGTTTTTCGTGAACTTGCTGGTTCCTGGAAGCAGATCGTGGTGGGGCAAATCTTGCTTTGAGCAACGGTGATCTTAACCACCCCAGCAAGAACCTTTCCTCTTCTTCTTTCTTCTTTCTTCTCCTTCAGCTGAGTTGTAACTCAGTTCTGTCCGTCTACAACTGCGATTGCAAGGAAGAACATGAGATTTATTTTCTGAACTCAGTTCTGTCCGTCAGCAACTGCGATTGCGAGAAAGAACGTGAGATTTACTTTCTGATTACTGTTGCTTTTGTAATCAGATTCATATTATAGTGTTCCTCTTGGATCTCGAGAATAATCAGAAGGTCAACGTTTGTTGAACCTCTGATCTCGACATCGAGTCTACCATCTTTGATCAAGCCCCGGGACTAACATATAGGGACTGGACGAGACAAAAAACACATGTCATCAATGACATATTTAGCTATGTAGTAGCCATTAAAATATCAAAGGACAATGATGATTGTGAAAATGAACCACATAGTATGGATGAAAGTTGACTAATAAAAGATTGGATAATGTAGAAATATGCTATTCAAGCTGAATTAAAATCTTTAGAAAAATATATTGTGTTTGAATATATAGTGAAAACACCAAAAGGCATAAACTATGTTGATTTTAAATAGGTGTTCGTGAGAAAACAAAATGAGAGGAACGAAGTTGAAAGCTACAAAAGCCCAAATTATAGAATAAGGTTTCAAAAAGACCTAAAATTGACTTTGTGGCAACGTACTATCCAGTTATGGATGTCATTACTTTTAGATATCTAATTATTCTCATAGTTTTTGAAAATCTTGATATGAGACTTATGGATTTTGTAACTACATATTTGTTCGAAATCTTCGATACTGACATCTATTTGAAAATTCCAAAGGGGTTTACAATGTCAGACTAACTCAAAGGGCATGTGTTCAATTAAACTTAGACGAGTATTATATTAGTTGAAACAATCCGAAAGAATGTGGTATAATCATCTTACTATATATTTGAGTAAGGAAGGATACAAAATTAGTCAAATTTGTCTATGTGTCTTCATCAAGCAATCCGAGAATGGATTTTCTATTGTAGAAGTATATATGGATGATATAAACCTAATCGGATCTCCTACAGAATTGAAAAAAAATTGCAAACTATTTGAAGAAAAAATTTAAAATGAAAGACATGGCAAAGATAAAGCTATGTCTCGATTTGCAAATAGAACAAAGTTCCAGTGGAATATTAGTCCGTCATTCTCGATATATTGAAATAATTTTGAAATGATTCAGAATAGATAAAGTACATCCACTTAGTACACCTATGGTTGTACGGAGTTTGGATTTGGATAAAGAACATTTCGACCAAGAAGAAGATGAAAAAGTCCTTGGTCCCAAGTACCATATTTAAGTGCTATTGGAGCACTACTATGTCTAGCACAATGCACAAGACTAAACATTGCATTCTCTATTAATTTATTGTCGAGATATAGTTCTATACCTACACTTAAACATTGGAATAGAGTTAAACACATTTTGAGATATCTTCGTTGAACAACTAACGTAGGATTATTTTATTCCTTGTGTTCTACTAACAATTCTCGCCTAGTTGGCTATACAGACTTAGATTATCTTTCAGACCCTCATAAGTGTTGTTCCCAAACAAGTTATGTGTTTATTAATGACCATGCAACTATATCTTGGTATTTAACAAAACAAGGTTCGGTACCAAATTTCTCTAACTATGCAAAATTAATTTTACTCCATGAAGCAATAAGAGAAAGTGTGTGGTTAAGATCGATCATTCATCAAGAGTAAATTGCCAACTATCCATAGTTACAGATGACCCGACAACAATCGAAGACAATGTGGCTTGTAATTGCCCAAGTCATATAGGGATTCATCAAAAGAGATCGAACCAAGCATCTTTTACTAAAGTTGTTTTATACACATGAGCTACAAAGGGCAAAAGTCAAGCAAGTAAGATCAAATAAAAACTTAGTCGATTTATTCACCAAGGCCTTTCTAAAGTCCATATTTCAGAAGTTGGTAGACGAAATAGGCATGCGATGACTTAATCACCAGACCAACTAGCTATTATTGATCCATTATTTTGAGGGAGAGTATGACTTGTAAAGAATATTTTTGAGTTTTGCATGTTGTACTCTTTTTCTTTAACTAAGATTGTTTTTGAACTAGATTTTTCTTAGTAAGGTTTTAATGAGACAATAAATGTGCATGCAACATCGACTAATTAATGGTGAACATCCAAAGAGAAGGGTTGTAAATATGGATTGTCCACCATTAATTGGTATTTATAGCCTATGCCTTTGGTTATCCATAACCTATATCTTTTGAATATTAACCTTCATTATAAGCTTGATATAAAGGGCTCTTCTCAAGTTGATTGAGACGTATGAATAAAAAAATTCCTCCATATTTCTTTACTTATGTATATATATTTTTTCTTTACTTATGTATATTTCTTTACTTATGTATATATATATATATATATATATATATATATATACTTTATATATATATATATATATATATATATATATATATTATATATATATATATATATATATATATATATATATATATATATATATATATATATATATATATAGGAAAAAAAAAAATATATATATATAGGAAAAATGTCTCCTCCGCTAGGGCTTCTCATAGGCAATTTGGGGGTAGATGCAGCCGATCTTGGGGCTACTATGTATTGGGATCCTGGTGTGTCGGATCAATCGATATGGTTGGCTGATCTCCATGCTGGGTGGGGGTCGAAGTCCAGAGAGGAGGCGACAGCTGAAGGCGACCGGGATGGCGGGGGCTTATGGATGATAATGCAGTCTATGTCGCCTGGGTTGGCCTCTCATCAGGTAGGGAGGAGGCTGGACGGGGGTGGGTGGACTACAGTTATGAAGGATTGGCGGGGGCATGTCTCTGGGAGGGGATGACAGGGATTCAGGATGCTAATGAAGATGTGTGGATCGGCGAAGCGACTAGGAAGGGTAGGTGGAGTTGGTCCTTAACTTGTCCGAAGTTCGAAGATGACGGTGGGTGTGCACAAAGGGGGTCTTCCGGGGCTAAAGGGCTTGCTAATGGTACTTCCAAGTGCTGCGGCATGCAACAAGGTTCTGACAAATTTGCAGATGGAGGAAGATCCTGGCATGGGGGAGCATTTGTACCTCACGTTTAGAAAGACAACGTATAAAGAGAAGGACAAGACGCCTTTGGAAGACATGAGAGGCAGACCACATAGTAAGTCGTGGGCAATGCTTTGTCGCCCTGCGACATATAATTCTAATGGCCATATGCAGTTTGTCGAGCCGAGTAAGGTCTGATATGTACTAACTTTTTGGAGGAGGAATTGATAGAGACGCGTGAGTATTGGCGTAGCATAGTGGTGCTCTACGTGCTTGAAAATAGGCCCTTCTATGGCCAATTCGAGCATATGCCTATCGTGTATGGCGACCAAAGGGGAGTAGGTGTAGTACCTCGCTCCTCGCAGTCCACTATGTAATATAAATAGCTTATTGAATCAGTCTTGACTAAGTTTGGGGAAACCTTTGCCAGTATTATTGGATCACGGATGAAATGCAATAAACCTTTCCAACTGATGGATCGGCTTCTATTGAAATGTGTCTATTAGTTTTCGTTTGATGTTTTCTCTCACTGCTTGATTTAGATGGATGTGTTTTTGTTTTGGTTTTCGATGATTGGTTTTCATTGTTCGCTTTAATCATATTTTGCATTCATTTCTAATCTTGAGAGAAAGAGATTAAAGTATGCTAATCAAATGTTGATGCCAATTTTGGATGCATAGGCGGAGCGTGATCGATCATGAAGTCCCCCATTCTCTCAAATAAGATTCAATTTTGGTGAGTCACTTTGACCGAGTTACCATTTACCTCCACGCCTTAACAAAATGATCTCTAATCCACTTCTTTTTGCATCTCTGTGATCAACGATACCATAATAACAAAAGATAAGAGAAGATGAATGAATTAAATCAAATGCTAGATCATGTGCTGCTGCTTAATATGTTTCCGTATGAATGGGGAGTCTTCTTGGATTACCTATCTCAATAAAGTATATGATTGGTTCGAGGAATGTCTCGAGATTCAAGCGATTGCAGACGATATAACTAGTAAGTATGTTCCTCCTCATGTCAACATATTTTATTGTCTAGGGGGATCACACTTACTTGTTTTTAGTACAAGTAGCTACGTGTTTCATATGAGTATGGTACAAATGTTAGACGTGTACAAACGAACTTGCATATGTTGCAATAGAAGAGAGAATTGTCACAAAGTTAGGAGCTACGGCTCTGTTATAATAAAAATAAAGGCACGAATGAACGTGTCGTTTAACTGTTGCATGGTTAAGATCTATCTGGTAGGCATAAAGATTATGCATTGGTCTTAGACAACTTGTGCACAAGGTAATTAGATATCTCGGGTAGTTCCTGGGGCACTGGGAATCGCTCGACCTAGGTGAGATTGTTCAGACATCCTGGGGTAAAAGAAACCTCGCTATCAGGGGAGTACTTTGTTGCGTCAATTAGTGAAGAGATGAACCATAGAGTCGTAGCTGCTAATCGTGGAAATTATTTGTGGACCACCATGTAGTTAGGTTCATGCATATAATCAGTTATGTTGCAACCTAACAGTAAATAAAGAGATGAAAAGTATGCTTTGTAGTTATGTAAATTGTATTAATCCTTGTCTTGTGCAGGGATAGATCGCCGGCCGTAGGTAAGATTTGAGTTATAAGTGATAGTTTTATATGTTTATGTTTCTTATTATGAATTTCTTAAAAATAACCTAGAAAAGTAGAAAGAAATAGCTGCTAGCTTCACTGTCTACTTAGTGCAGATTTATGTGAGTTTAGCCATAGCTGCTCACTAGTACGTATTATGTACTGACCAACGTTACGGGTACCATTTCAGGTAAACATGAGACATGAGGTTTTAGATGAGGCTCTAAAGTTCGTCCAACCCAGTGGAGCTTGTTTGATCACCTCGAAGCTTCATTTTCATGTCTTGTAGTTTTCATTCTGAAGGTGTCTTTATGTTTTGTTTAAATAAATAAATATAATGTATGGGCATCGTGGCTATTTTCAAAAGAGTTTCAAAGAGAAATATGTAAGCTAGTCAGGACATTCTGATTCGTAAGTAATGTACGTATATTCCTATCAGTTATTAATAATAGTAGTTTCTTTTTTTAAATCACTGTGTCAAATTAGTTTGCTGCATTTAAATGTTTTACTTGTGTTGTATTTTGTTTAGTCTAGTTGTATTGTGCAGGTACTGGCCTTGTGCAAGCACAACTTAGGCTTGTAAAGGTCACATCCAAGTGAGGATGATCGTTTCCACAGAGATCAAAACAAGGACGAACGATACGAGGACGAACGATCCTGCAGGATCGAGACATGACAGTATAGAGTTTTTTCCAAGAAAAAATGGATTCTACTATATGCGATTTGGGACACAGGAGGATATGAAGCTGATTTTGTAGGGCGGCCCATGGACATTTGACGGTCGACTTCTAATCATGAAGGAATAGACGTTACGGTCCTAGTATAAGCGGAAAGCACTTTATTTAGTACCAATATGGATCAACTTCCCGTAACTCCCTATTATATACTAGACTATTCTGATAATTAAGGGACTGGCTAGTTTGGTGGGACGATCCATCACGAATGATGCGATCATGATAAGATCGAGGTTGGGATATGCCAAATTTTTTGTGGAGATAGAGGCAGGTAAGGAACTCCTTTTGTATGTTGAATATGAGATTCCATCTGGTGAGATCTTTCATCATAAGGTGGAATATTAATGGCTATATGCCAATTTTGTAAGTACTTTAGACATTCGTCCAAAGTTTGTAAGAGAAAGGTGGATGTTGCAACAGATACTGCAGCGAAAATAAGAGGTGGGGATGGAGTCCTAAAGCCTACGAATGTTGGTGACCCTGAGACCCATTGGGTAGAGATTTTAACTGAAATGACTAGGGAGATGGAGGTTGACTGTAAACCTCCTAAACTTTTTAAGGAATTATTTTTTTTAAATTTTACAGTATTTTTAAATTATTAAATAGTTTTATATTTAATTAATGATTTTACTAATAATAAAAAATAGCAGGTAATTGCTACATTATATGCAGTACATATATATATATATATATATATATATATATATATATATATATTTTATATATATATATATATATATATATATATATATTCTGGATACACTGATCTGACGGTTCGAGTTACTAGATACTGCCATCTTGTACAACCTCAGGCAAGATATCTTGCCATATTTACTGTTTATATTATTTGTATCTTACTGTTTAGTTACTGCATGGTTACTATTTATTCATTTCTAGTTTCTCCAGTTGCATTACTGTTTATTGTTCATGAATTACTTTACTGTGTTTTCAGTTATACATGATGCAAATACTTGTCCTATTTTTCATACTTGTCTTTGAATTTGCATATGGACCTAGAGTTAAGGAACTACCGTTTGTTAATGCATTTGTATAAACTTTGTCACGGCTGTGCCACGAGATATGTGTGAGTTATGAGTAGCATATAGAGGTACTTGTGTGTTGCTGATCACCCGAACGCATGCCATAACTCTAACTGCTAATAGAGACATATTAAGAGACTTAGCAGTTAGTAGAGGTACATGGTCGTAGATACGACTTAGATAGGTGCATAGGGTAGAGAGAATAGTTCCTTAGCGTATGGGCCGAGTATGCACTTTCCTTTTGTACCCGGAAGCTCCGCTGGAGATACGGGCCTGATACCCTATTTTTCTGTTCCTGGTGGCCTCTGAGGAAATGTTATGATTTGAGGTCCCTGGTGCCCATAGTGGAGGGCCATACCAATCCCATTTTAGGTAGAGTGCCCATGCGTTGAAGGTTTGTTCTTGACTGCATGATTCATAATAGTATGGTTAGGTGACCCTAGTTGATGTGGTATCGCACTCCGTTCTGATCATGACATGGGTAGTGTCACATTACGGAATATTATACCACCCCTTGTCCTTATTTGGTTGTAGGGATGGTTCACCATTTCGTTGATAGAATACTGGGCCTTATTATGATTAGGACTACTTTACTATTACCCGCGACTTATTACATATTTTATATTCAGTTTATATGGCATATTTTTTGTATCTTGTTACGTCCCTCTGAGGACCTGGTGATCTCTCCAGGTGTGTTTGTTCATGACTTTGTGTAGGCATTCCAGCCAAGATTATGATCTTATCCCTCTATCGAAGATGACATGCCCTTGGACCATCTAGCTGCTTGTATTCTTTCTTTTGTCATTTCTTCTTCTAGTTTAAATGCCTGATAGTTGATTTGTGTCCATCCAGCAATTTATACAATGACAACCAAGATTTGATTTTATAAATAACTTTATTCTTTATTTCTGTGGATAAGATTTAGTAAAGTCATGGCTATTTATATACTGCAAAATACATCTTACGTACATTTATTATACGGATGGCATGTATGTTCTAGTCCTACGTATTTTGGGACTGGGACATTACATGTTTTTGTAGTGGCCTATGAAGGTCTATGAAATATTGTTTGGTTACATGACTGTACCAAGCAAGCTTGCATATAAGATTAGGAAATATTATCTCATCCATAATTTTACAGACTAATTACCTCATTTGGCTTCAACTTTTTTGAACTCTTAATTGATTGCTTGAACTGCCTCTTGTTTGAATCCATTCTAACGTTGCTCTTCCCTTTGTGCCAATAGGATGAATTCTCGTAACAGTCACGTTGTCCCTCTTACCATCACGTCTGAAGACTAGACAGCCAAAAAGAGCAAGTTTCCTCGCAACCTCCAATAATGACATACCCAGCAGTACCTTTAAGTTGTAGGATCCTAGATAGGATAACCTGACCAGCAGACCCCAGCTCTCCAAAAAGAATTTTTGCCACCTCCTCCTTAGTCCCTACCATAGCTGTCGATTTCCTACACTAATGAGGCTTCAGTGGCAAGGTTCTTGCTTAAGCTGTTGCAAGTACAGCAACAACATAATGAGATTGCGAGAAATATTATATCAGTAGCCCTGAACAGGTCTCTATCTACCCCACCAGCCCTAGTACCAGCTAGAGTGACCGAGAATAGGCCGAATAAACATCCTGAAGCACAACAACCATACCTTAGAGCATCAGATATGGAGCTCCCTACATGTCACTTCTGCCATAGAAAGAGGCACGTTATGAAGGATTGTCATCATAGATTGGGACAATGTATGAATTACGGTTCCAATAATCACCAAGCCAAAGACTGTACGAGGACACAACATATCTCAGTAGTAGGGAGCAGGACTATACTGGGCTCGGGAGAAGCCTATCTGGTATTACTGCATAAGGAAGGAACACATCCAGAGAGATTGCCGTAAGAGGTTAGGCCTGTGTTGGGATTACTGCTCTGACCAACATCGATCAAAAGATTTCCCAAACAAAAAGGATGCGATAGCGAGGATATAACAGCCTGAACAAGTACCAACTCAGCATACTAGCATACATCAAGAGGGACAACCATCCACCATAGCTGTTATAGATACCCATCCTGAGGATAGAAATATAACATGTATTATTCTAAGTACATAACTATCTAGTACACAATTATTGATTACACCATCAACTATTGAGACACATTATGATATCTAAGCCACACCCTCACTAGCCAGTCATTATCCTGGCCATGCATTTTCATCTTGAGTTACTTATACCTTCCCCGAAATATAGATCCATTATCATTACTTTCTAAATTGTTTGGTAATTACAATTGATTAGAGTAAATTCTTCGATCATACAACGACCTCAGAAATAGTATAATATCTTTTCTCAAGGAATGTGCTATTGTTAGAAGTACCTATTTACTTTTCTCAAGGAATGTGCTATAAAACCTTAATATTTCCTTACGCAATGACCACGTTTTTAGTCCCTTAAATTGTGCCACATTCTTCGAATTCGAGGATTGTGAATATTCTCTTCTTTGATAATTTGATCCTTATGCTGATCTCTTCCGCGATCTGCGTGAACTTGCTTCTTGATAGTTATCTTGAGCAGAGAGGAGAATTAGGTCGTGCCACCAATCAATTATGAATGACTGTATTAGGAAATTCTATAGAAGAATTCTTTTGGTTAAGCTATTGTGAGGCTTTTATAGTATATGAGTATAGTAGTGCTAACCTGCCCCTAAATAAGCATTAGGCTAAGCATGTCTTATGACCATTAAGTGTCCTAAGATCATCAAAGATGCTTGTAAGTAGTAGAACTTGAGAATATTGGATGATTGTCACTCCCCCCGTTCCCAAAATGCATATTTTATACATGTACAACTCATATATATTTATTTAGTATTTATCATGTATTATCCTGTAATTAAATTCCTTTAATTTCATGTTAATTAATTATCTGCATTTTTTTTCCTGCTTTTATTCTCTGCTTTAGTCTTATTTTAGGTTCGGCCTAGGTTGGTTTTTCTCGGGTTCATAGTGGTTCACATGAACCGAACCCCCACAAACCCCCACATACCACCACCCTTTCCCATTAAAGCCCCCATCCCTTCTCTCTCTTCATAAACTCTCCTTCTTCTTCTTCTTCTTCTTCTTCTTCTTCTTCTTCCTCATCACTCTCTCCACCTACCAACAGCAGGCAAGTGCATCTTGCTTTCCACTTGAGAACTATTTTTATGGTTCATTATTCTTCCTCTCATGATTCTAAGAGAGTTTAGTACTTAGCATTTTGATTTCTTTGGCTTGTTTCTTCTAGATCCAAGTTGTTGTATTCTCGGTTGTCCATGGGGTTTGATCTACCAAACTGGCGTGTTTTCGAAAGTAGATGGTTCGTGTGGTGGAGCTCCTCATTCTACACCATTCTGAACCATGGGAACCTCGTTTCTGGCTTGGAACGAAGGTTCCATAAGATTGGAGTTCGGGAGATGTTGTACGCTCATGTTCTTACGTGCCAGCGTGAATTTTGAGTCACGCTCACGTCTTTACGTGCCAGCGTGACATTTGAGTTACGCTCACGTCTTTACGTGCCAGCGTGACATTTGAGTTACGCTCACGTCTTTACGTGCCAGCGTGACATTTGAGTTACGCTCACGTCTTACGTGTCAGCATGAATTTTGAGTCACGCTCACGTCTTTACGTGCCAGCGTGACATTTGAGTTACACTCACGTCTTTACGTGTCAGCGTGAATTTTGAGTCATGCTCACGTCTTTACGTGCCAGCGTGACATTTGAGTTACGCTCACGTCTTTACGTGTCAGCGTGAATTTTGAGTCACGCTCACGTCTTTACGTGCCAGCGTGACATTTGAGTTACGCACACGTCTTTGCATGCGTGCGTGAATTACTTTTCACGCTCACGCTTTGCGTGCGTACGTGAATTACTTTTCACGCTCACGCTGTACGTGCGTGCGTGAATTACTTTTCATGCTCACACTGTGCGTGCGTGAATTACTTATCACGCTCACGCTGTGCGTGTGTGAGTTACACTTCACGCTCACGCTGTGTGTACCAGCGTGAATCACTCTATACGCTCACTCCTACCTACTAAACTTGGCGTGACTTGTTGGCCTTAGCATAGAATTGGTGTAATCTAACCTGGGTGTTTCTATTTGCTCTATAATTTATTCATTTAATGGTGGCATGATAATTCTCCTATTATATCCTTACGCCTTTTTTATGAACTCGATAATCTTAGCATGTTAATATTTTTGATACATATGGTTGTGTAGAACGTGCCTTGTGTCTTGACTGGTTTATGGATACCCAGTAAGGCTGGAACTTAACCCTGGTTACAGACTCGACCCCATTTAATACTAATTGACTTTCATGCCTTGTCACCATTGATGACGATGGTTATCTTGACTAAAATTGATCATGCGTTCCTCGTTGGAACTAAGAGACTGGCTAGTCGTCTTATTGAATTAAATGAATGAGACACGTTCATGTTATGAACTATTGTAATCGATTAGCCGATCCCGAATATTGACATACAGGCATGTGCAGGCTTCAATTTATTTATTTCTCTATAGAGCAGCATGTGTACTTTATGGTCAAGGCATGATTATTCCGTGGTTAGTTTTAATTGTTGTATTACGCTATGTAAGACCTACAACCTAACCGTACGGGTATTGTTGTAGAGTCGGGCATATCGTACTTTGTACGGAAGTACTCATTCTGAATGACCATGATCCACGGCATGGAACTTCACTCAACGTAGAGACTATTAAGTCAAATAAAATAATGATGGCATGGAGAGAATGGATTCCCTAGTTCTTACATGGCAGCCCTTTCGGGACTATTAGTGCCCGACAGGCCGGCTGGTTCCCACGATACTGTAAACCTGCCATACGGACAGGGAGCGGTATCTGCTTATATTATTATTGTATATTGTATTTTGATGACGGGCGTCCCGCTGGGACTCGTCTAATTCATGATTGGCGCAATTGATTGACTGGATAGACTAGCCTTGCTCGCACATAGTAAGAACTGAGGAATCTTTATTGCATAATTCCAGGATAACTTGGGACTCACAATAGCAAGCCGTAGGAGTTGATTGGCCGTTCAAGATGATTTGTTTGTGTACTGTACCTACTCTGTTGCCTAACTGAGATGATCAGAATGTCAGGATATGACGGGCCAACTTCTGTTCTTGTTTGGTTGGGAGGTTGGTTCGAAGTGTCGTGATGTTATGTGAATCCTAGTGGAAAGCAGAGATCTATTATTATATTCTCTTACTTACTGGTTTAATCCTTGATATCGTGGTTCCTTGTGGTACTTGCTATTAGAGGCTAACCTCTCTGGTTTTGCATGGCCAGATTTAGAGCCGGTTCCCGAGGACTCAGCTTACTTTCACCTCCAAGATGGTCAATACTAGAGGAATGGTCGCAGGAGGACTCGAGTGGGTTCCTTACTCCACCGCTCATTTTGTTATTTAATTTATACTTAGCCGTTTGGCACCGACATGTTAGTCGGATTGTCTTGTACTTACCTTTACATAATTGTAACTAAGTCAGACTGCAGCTGCTAACAATTGTGTATACTTGCCAAATCTTCTGGCTATGTTTTGTAAAGCCAGATATCAAGAACATTTTGATTTAAGCGTATGGGACGCCTTACTGCTTTATCTTACATGTTCTCTATTACTGTTTCTTGTTTGAACGATTGAGATAATAGATGTGGAGTGACCATAGTAAGACTTTCATGTAGTATGTATCCCTTCGTCTGGTTAGACATTATTAATCATATTATACGGTATTCATCTACCCGTAATACGTAGCTGGCTGAGTCATTCCCCCGCTCTCCAGTATTCTGGTTCTGGGGCGTGACAAGGTTTTAGTGGTGGCCCATGCAGGTCTGATTTCAGACTTGTGGGGTGTTTTGATTTATAGGATGTCTCAATCACACGTGTTCCCCCCTTGATCTCATGATTCGTTATTCTCAACCCTTGCTTGACATTCCAGTATCCTTTGACTTCATTGATCCTTCATGTCCGGTTGTTTGATTGTTCTCTTGTCCCTTTTCTTAGGGGCACTTCGTCCGCATCGATCAGAGCTGGACAACAGCAGGAGCAACATGGGCAACATGACCAGGTTGGTCAGCAACAAGGGCCAGTCTCACCTCAGGAGACTATCCAAGAAGAAGTGATAGTAGAACCAGCAGCTGAACCGCAGTATCCGGAAGTTCCAATACCACCCATAGTTCCACATACCCAAGTGGACACACCAGCCCTTCTGGAGATCATGAGAGGAATGATGGCTACTCAGCAACATCAGATGTTGGCCCAGCAACGCATGCACACTCAGCTACAAGAGCAGAATGTGTTGCTCAACCAAGGATTGCAGACAGCTTTGGAAAGAGGAATGATGGCTGATTTAGGAGCATCAGCGAGGTTTTGCAAGTACAACCCCCGCCGTTTCGAGGGCACGGAGGATGCCATCTCAGCAGATGCATGGCTTAAGGATATTGAGGCTATTCTGACAGCAGCTAAGGTACCGACAGAAGAACGTGTGGATCTAGTGAAGTTGTTACTTCAGGATCTCGCACGTGATTGGTGGAAATCAGAGGAAGTGGGCATCAGACGTCCTGTGGCTTGGGACGATTTCACTGCAAGATTCAAGACCAAGTACTATGGAGTTGCGGCACGGTTTGAGCTACAACAGAAGTTTATCAACTTCAGGCAGGCCGGCAAGACTGTAGATGCTTATGCAGCAGAATTCTGCAGATTGAGTAGATTCGCCCCAGAGATGGTAGCAACAGAGAGCCGGAGGGCCATGAGGTTTCAGCAAGGGTTTTATCTTGAACTCTTGCAATTGATAGAGGGGCACAATTACCAAACTTTTGACGAAGTATTGACGGCAACTCGAAGGCATGAGATCACCATTCAGAGGCTTGCGGCAAGGACTGGGGGTCAGAAGAGATCCCACATCCAGGTTGAAGGAGGAGGGAGAGCAGCGCCCCGAACAACAGCACCATCCACTGGCATTCATATCCACGATGTGGCGATACGAGGACCAGCACCACCAAGACAGCAGCAACAGCAACAGAGGAAGAACCAGCAACCCCCGGCGGGCTGCACTTATTGTGGGAAGGTAGGACACACTAGAGATGTGTGTCGGACATTGAATGGACTGTGTCTGATATGTGGAAATCCAGACCATCGGGTTACCATATGTCCCATGAATTCGAGGTCAGGAGGACCAGGGCAACAGTTTCCTGCTCTGCCAGTACAAGGGGCAGGCCAGTATCGAGGACCAGCGGTGGCAGTAAGGCCGTTGGCACAACGTCCGTTAATGCCGCAGGCTCAGATGTTTCGGCAGCAGAGGCCGCCGATGCAGCAACACCAGCATAGACCACCCCAACATTATCAAGGAAGGGGCCAGCAACAACATCAGGCTAGGCCGCAGCATGGAAACCAGCAAGGAGGTCGAGGACAAGCATTCACTCTGTCCTTGGAGGAGGCATTGACATCGGGAGATGTTGTGGCAGGTAACGTTCTCGTCGCCTCATATTCCGCAGTAGCATTGTTTGATTCGGGAGCATCCCATTCATTTATATCTGCACAATTTGCGGCACGACTAGGAATGGAGTTCGAGGCATTGCCAGGGAGGTTGAATATACTCACTTGTAATGGGCTCGTAGGAGTTAGTAGAGTTATTTTAGCATGTAGTGTTGTAGTTTGCGGGCATTCCTTACCCGTCCGGTTGATAGAAATTCCTGTTGGAAATTTCGACGTTATCTTAGGCATGAACTGGCTGAAAGACAGTCATGCGACAATAGATTGTCGTAGAGGGAGTGTGTATTTTGATATTCCAGGCATGAAGCGGTTCACCTTAGTCAGAATAGGGGCAACTCCACAAGAGCAGGGAGTAGTAACGACAATGGAAGAAGTTCAGGTTCCGAAGGTAGTTGAAGAGTTTCTAGACGTATTTCCTGAAAAACTCCCAGGTCTACCACCGGTTAGAGATATTGAGTTCAGTATAGAATTGGCACCTGGAACTAAGCCGATATCAGATCGAGTTTACAGAATGGCGGATTCAGAGCAGGCCAAGGTATATCAGCACATAGAGGAACTGAAGGAGAAAAAGTTCATCCAAGCTAGCATATCGCCGTGGGTAGCACCAGTGGTACTTGTGGGGAAGAAGGATGGGTCATCCAGATTGTGCATTGACTACAGGAAGCTTAATACGGCAACAGTGAAGAACAAGTACCCATTACCCAGGATCGACGACTTATTTGATCAGTTGAGCAAAGCTAGAGTTTTCTCCAAGATAGATCTTCATTCAGGGTACATCAGGTGAGGGTTCGGAAGGAAGATATTCCTAAGACAATATTCAGGTCGAAGTATGAGCATTATGAATTCTTAGTAATGCCGTTTGGTTTGACCAATGCTCCAGCAATATTCATGGATTTGATGAATCGCATCTTTATGCCATACTTAGACCAGTTTGTCGTTGTATTTTTTGACGACATTCTCGTATACTCTGCTAGTGAAGTGGAGCATGAAGACCACCTCAGAAAAGTGTTACAGGTTCTGAGAGAGAACCAATTGTATGCCAAGCTCAGCAAGTGTGAGTTTTGGTCGGATCACATTTCATTTTTGGGTCACATCATATCAGGAGCTGGAGTAGCAGTAGATCCCAAGAAGATAGAAGCAAGTAGAAAGTTGGCCAGTACCCAAGACCGTAGCAGATGTACGGAGTTTCTTAGGATTGGCAGGATATTACAGAAGGTTTGTGTCAGACTTTGCAAGGCTTTCAGCACCCATGACCTGCTTGACCCGGAAGGATGTCATTCGTTTGGTCGGCAGAATGTCAGGCATCATTCGAGACTTTGAAGCAGAAGTTGATATCAGCACCTATTCTTATATTGCCAGTTGGACCCAGAGGTTTTACATTATATTATGATGCGTCAGGTAAAGGACTTGGATTTGTCCTTATGCAACATAGGAAGGTGATAGCATATGCATCTAGGCAGCTTCGGGACCACGAGAAGAATTACCCAGCTCATGATTTGGAGTTAGCGGCAGTAGTGTTTGCTCTGAAGCTATAGAGGCATTACTTATATGGTGACCGAGTGGACATATACACAGACCATAAAAGTCTGAAGTACATCTTTACTCAGAAGGAACTAAACATGAGGCAGAGAAGATGGCTGGAGTTGATCAAGGATTATGACGTGGAGCTTCAGTATCATCCAGGCAAGGCTAATATAGTAGCAGACGCTCTTAGCAGGAGAGGCGGCGCATTTATGTTGACAACACAGAGGCATATCTTAGAAGACCTTCAGGAGAGATGGGCATCGAAGTTATACTTCCTAGTGATGTAGGAGTTCTAACAAGTCTGCAGGTTCAATCCGACTTGGTAGGCAGGATTAAGGCAGCTCAGGCACAAGACCCAAGGATTCAGAAGCTTAGGGCAGAATGTGAGTCAGGACTCAGGAAGGAGATAAGAATTCATGAAGATGGTACACTTATGTTTGGATCACGTCTATGTGTGCCTAGTGAAGATATCAGACAGAAGGTTATGTCAAAAGCTCACAGTTCTCAGTATTCTATTCACCCTGGAGGGACCAAGATGTACCAAGATATCAATAAGCATTTCTGGTGGAACGGGATGAAGAGGTAAATAGCTAGATTTGTTTCCCGTTGCTTGGTATGTCAGCAAGTGAAGGCAGAACAGCAGAGGCCAGCTGGGTTATTGCAACCGCTTCCTATCCCGGAATGGAAATGGAGCATATTACAATGGACTTTGTGACCGGTTACCGAGATCACCAAGTGGTAAGGACGCTATTTGGGTAATAGTGGACCGACTTACAAAGGTGGCACACTTTCTTCCTTTCATAGTAGGGCAATCTACAGAAAAGTTGGCAGAGTTGTATATGCAATAGATAGTCAGGCAGCATGGAGTCCCTGTCAGTATTGTGTCGGATCGAGATACCCGCTTTACATCACATTTCTGGAAGAGCTTACATCATAGTCTGGGTACTAAGTTAAGATTTAGCATGGCCTACCATCCGCAGACGGATGGGCAATCAGAAAGAACGATTCAGACTTTAGAAGATATGTTACGAGCTTGCACTCTAGATTTTGGAGGGTCTTGGGAGAGTCACCTGCACTTAGTCGAGTTCTCATACAACAATAGTTATCAAGCCAGTATCCAGATGGCGCCATTCGAAGCACTATATGGTAAGAAGTGCAGGTCGCCGCTTGCATGGGATGATATCGGAGAGAGGAAGATGTTAGGCCCAAAAATGATTATTCAGACGGTTGAAGTATGCTGTCTGCTATGGCTGCAAGAAGAAGGGACACATGAAGAATGATTGTCCTACAAACTCATCATCAAGCAAGAAGATCAACAGGTATGAGAAAGGGAACTTGAAGAGATCAACATCTCAGAGATATGCCAACACCAGCATATGGCATGAAAGTGAAGCCAGCGACTCAGAAGATGAACAATCAGAAGACGCTGCAAATGTATATTTTATGGCATCTGATCAGGTACTCTCTGAACCTATAGTTGATACATATGCTGACTTCACCTTTGAGCAATTAGGAGATGCCTTCAGTGAAGTGATAAGTGATTACTGGAAACTGTGTAGCAAATATCAGACCTCTAAGAAGGTACTCAAAGAGTACAAAGGTAAAATAGGAAGACTTACCGACCAACTAGCTGAGGTTAGAAATAATGTTAGTGAGTCTGGTGAGCTTTCATTTGTCAAGCTCTTATTATACGAGACTATCAAGTCATCTGAAGAGAAAGACAAGGTTATTGACCAACTGAATGAAGAACTTTCTAAAGAGAAAAAAAGTCTTCAATGTGCACAAGTCAGAATGGAAGCACTCACTTCTGACTATACTAAGTTGTATGACACTTCCAAAGATTGGAAATTAGGTTAGGAAACATCCTGAGACTGCTGCTTCCTACCCTAACACGTGTCACTTACCGAATAATCAGAACATTCCCAAACCAAACACTGTCAGACCTAACCCTATCAAACCTTTACCCCAAAAGGTTAAGCCCAAACAGGATTATAGGTATGCTTTCTTCTATACTAGAAAATCTAAACCTACCAACCATGCACACCACTCAGCTTTCAACACTCAAAATGCACAATGTCAATATTGTGGCCTCATTGGTCATATTCTCCTGTATGTAGAATCAGAAAGCTTGTTGATTTAAATATTTATGCATGGATACCAAAAGCTAACATTTCAGGACCCTACAAAAAATGGGTACCAAAGTTTCATCTGCAAACTGTTTTGTAGGTGGAACACCTTTCACATGCTAAAAGCAAATGGATCCTCGACAGCGGTTGTTCACGGCATATGACCGGTGACGCTACATTATTTGCAACACTGTCGAAGAAGAAGGAAGGCTATGTCTCCTTCGGTAACAACTTGAAAGGGTATATCATTGGTATCGGTGATGTTGGTAAGTCTTCCTATCCTGTGATTAAGGATGTCTGTCTGGTTACCGAGTTGAAACATAATCTACTTAGCATAAGTCATCTAGCTGATCATGGTTATGGCATCAACTTTGGCAAAGACAAATGTACTATAGTTGATAGCTCAACTGGTTTACTATCTTTGAAGGTATCAGGGAAGACAACATATATGTTTTCTATTTGTTAGAAGAAACTAACATTTCAGGTAGATGCTTGGCTAAAAGTGATGAGAGTCATCTGTGGCATATGAGACTCGGTCACGCAAATATGGACACAATCTCAAGATTATCTACGAAAAAGCTAGTACGCGGTTTACCGGACATAACATTCAAGAAGGATTCGGTATGCAGCTAATGTAAAAAGAACAAAGCTACCGGATCCACATTCAAGTCAGTAAAGCAGTATGTACTACTAGACCTCTATAATTGCTACATATGGACTTATATGGTCCTAGCAGAGTTGCTAGCCTCGGAGGTAAGCTTTATGCTTTTATAATTATAGATGATTACTCTAGATACACGTGGGTATACTTTTGACACGCAAGAATGATGTATTATTCGAATTTATCGCCTTTTGCAAGAAAGTACAGAATGAAAAAGGTTACATGATCACTCGTATTAGAAGCAATGGTGGCGAATTCGAGAATGCAGAGTTTGAGCAATTTTGTGACACACGGTTTTGTACACGAGTTCTCCTGTCCTAGGACTCCACAACAAATGGAGTTGTGAAACGTAAGAACAGAACTCTATCCGAAATGGCCAGAGTAATGTTAAACCAGTTTAGTCTACCCAAATATTTTTGGCAGAAGCTGTCAATACAGCTTGTTTTGTTCTCAATAGAGTTCTTATTCGACCCAAATCGAAGAAGACTCCATTTGAGTTATGGTTTGATAGAATTCCATCAGTTCATATTTAGAATATTTGGTTGTAAATACTTTATTATTAATACAAAAGATAATTTGGGAAAGTTTGACGAAAAGGCCGATGAAGGTATATTTTAGGTTATGTGGCCAAGAGCAAAGGATACAGAGTCTTCAACAAACGAACTATGATCATCGAAGAATCAATCAACGTTACCTTGATGAATTGAATCAAACTATCGATGACAACGACGAAGATCTAACTGTATCAAGCTTAACACCAGCCGATTCTCAACCAAGCTCTGCACTATCTGATCCTCCTAGAGAAGATCCAGGAACTAGCTACCTTCAGAGTCTGCCGAAAAGATTAAAATTACGGCTGATCATCCAAAGGATTTGGTAATTGGTGATATTACCATAGGTGTAAGTACTCGTACATCCAGTAGAGATATTGTTTCTAGTGTTGCATTCATTTCACAGCTAGAACCCAAAACCTTGATGAAGCATGTAGTGATAGTTTTTGGATAGATGCTATGCAAGAGGAATTAAACTAATTTGAACGGAATCAAGTTTGGAAACTGTTCCCAGCCTATTGATCATCCGGTCATTGGCACCTGTTGGGTATTCCGAAATAACTGAACGAGAATGGTTTAGTAACTCATAATAAGGCTCGACTCGTAGCTCAAGATACAATCAGAAAGAAGGTATCGACTACGATGAACTTATGCCCCAGTTGCGAGATTAGAATCCATTCGCATGTTATGTGCATTTGTATGTTTTTATAATTTCAAATTATTTCAAATAGATATCAAGAGTGTATTTTTAAATGGTTTATAAAAGAAAAAGTTTTTGTAGCACAACCTCCAGGTTTCACAGATTTTAAAAACCTGATCAGTTTTCAAGTTGAAGAAAGCTTTATCGGTTTAAAACAAGCCCCTCGTGCTTGGTATGATCGTCTAAGCTCTTTTCTACTTGACAACGATTTTCAAAAGGCAAGGTTGACACTACACTTTTTATTAAGTCTTTTAATGGCAAGCTTCTCTTAATACAAGTCTATGTTGATGATATTATTTTGGATCTACTGATGAATCTCTGTGTCAAGAATTCCTAAGTGTATGCAGAATGAGTTTAAGATGAGCATGATGAGAGAGCTAAAATTCTTTCTTGGACTGTAAATCAAACAAACTGACAATGGGACATTCATAAATCAAGCCAAGTACACAAAAGATTTGCTAAAGAAGTTTGATCTGGATAATGTCAAACCTATTGGCACTCCGATGCCAACTTCAACAAAGCTTGATATTGATGAACAAGGCAAGCCGGTCGACACACGTAAGTATCGAGGTATGATCGGTAATTTACTTTATTTAACTGCTAGTCGTCCAGATATTTTAGTGTTTGCCTGGTGCACGTTTCAAGCTAAACCAAAGGAATCACATCTGTGCACAGTTAAGCGTATCTTTCGATACCTTAAGGGTACTTCTTCTGTTGGCTTATGGTATCCCAAACTAAGTCCTTTGACCTTATGGTTACTCGGATGCAGATTTTCTGGATGTAAAGTTGATAGAAAAAGTACCAGCGGCACATGTCATTTCTTAGACAAGGCTTTAGTCTCATAGTTTAGTAAAAGCAAAATTCTGTAGCCCTATCAACAACAGAGGCTGAGTATATCGCCGCAGGACGTTGTTGTGCTCAGATTTTGTGGATGAAACAAACCTTGGAAGACTATGATTTATTTTACACATACATTCCTATTTTCTGTGACAATACGAGCACAATTAATTTGACTAAAAATCCAGTATGTCACTCTCGTACTAAGCATATCGAGATCCGACATCATTTTCTTAGAGATCATCATCAAAATGGAGATATTGACCTTGTGTACATAGACACTGAGAATCAATTAGCTGACATCTTTACAAAACCTCTAGCAGAAGATCGTTTTAATTATTTACATCGAGTATTAGGAATTTTGGACGTCAATAATGTTAATTAATTTTGTTTTATGATTTTATTTCAATACGCAAAAACTGTGTTAGAGACAAGCCAATAAAGAGTCTGTCTGTCACCACAACTACGGTTGAAGCGAAGCGGTACTTAAGAGTTTCCCTGAACCTTCGCCAGCTGGGACAGTACTCCTACAGCTAATCTAAGACAGTCGCTGTGTAACAACATTTAATCTATAAAATAATATTAATGATATTAATTGAATGTTAAAATTACTAATCTTTGAATTAAATCTTTGAAATGAGTCAATGAAAAAGAAAGTGTTCCAAACCAAGCCCAGGCGAATTCGGCCATAATTCGACCGAATTCGGCCCGAGTTCGGTTAGTAGTATCCGGTTATATAACCAGAACCCGAGAGCCTTTCTTCTTCATTGCTTCTAAACACCACCATCACAGCAACAACAGCCGCGCGAGAGCCCTCAAACCCTAGTTCTTCACCACTCCGTTTCTCCCAATCTACGTAGTAAAATCCATCCAAATTTTGGATTCGTGCGGAGATCGTTGTCCTCTACAACATACTAGAATCTCGAAAGGTATAACTTCATATTTCTCCTCCTTTCTATTTGTGTGCATATTTACTTTATTTGCATAATGCCGCCTAAGGGATTTAACCCCTTCAAGAGGAAGAAGACGACCAATCCTAGTGAGGAAGGATCATCTTCGAATC
>JANAVB010023772.1:0-25425 GCA_029216955.1 Iris pallida
GGATTTTAATTTTGGGGTATTCTTGAAATTTTGATTATTTTCTTGGAGGTAATTTTATCCTTTTATTATTTATTAATAATTTTTCTTGTTATGATTAACTAATGAACTACCCTCCCAAATATCTACCTAACCCCTCTCCTCTTTCTCTCTCTCTCCCTCACTCTCACCCTCCCTACCTAACTCCCCTCTCTCCCTCACCCTCTCTGGAGAACCGGCCAACCCCTCCCCCCAAAATTTCCTTCCTCTCCTCTCTCTCCGATCTTCCACTCTTCTCCCCGACCTCCGGCCGTCGCGAGCGCCACCACCATCTTCCCCCACCACCATCATCGTCGCCATCTGCTCCCACCGTCTCCACCACCACTTCTGCGACTACCACCACCGCCATGGCCTCCGGCCACCTCCCTCTCGGCTGGCGCCACCGCCCCGACCATCATCATCGCCGTCTCCATCTCCTCCGCGGCCCCCAGCCCCTTCCGTCGACGTCGCTGTCGCCGTCTCCATCACCTCCGCCACCACCTCCGTCGACGCCAGCGCTGCCATCTCCCCCGCCCCTTGGCGCAGCTGCTGCCGCCGTCGTCCTTTCACCACCGCGGGGCCGACTCGACCTGGCCGAGTACCCCTCCAGTGAGTTCCTCCGCCTCCTCCTCTCTCTGTCCTCACTCCGCCGGATCCCCGACCTCGCCTGGCCGGGCTTCCCCGGCGGCCACCGCCTGTTCCTCCGCCTCCCCTCTCCTCCTTGGGCTGTGAGCTCCTCGGGGAGCGAGCCCTTCGATCGGTGCGCCTCGGGCAGCGTGCTGCCTCGAGCAGTGCGCTGCCTCGTGCAGCGTGTTCCTCGGGCAGCGCACCCTCGGTTGGTGCGCTTCCTCGTGTTTTTGGGTCGTGTGCACCTCGGTGTACGTGTCGTCTCGTTTTGCGTGTACCTCGGTCTACGTGTTGCCTTGGGCAGCGGGACGCCTCGTGCCCCGCGCTGCCTTGGGCACCGTGCCATCTTGATTTGAGCGTTGTCTCGGTTTTTGTGCCCCGGCATTTGTGCCATCTCAATTTGCGTGTACGTACGGATTTGCGTGCCGCCTTGGTTTGTGTATTGTTTTGGACTTCGCACCGCATCGATTTGCGTGCATACGTCGACTTGTATGCCGCATTGATTTGCGTGCTTCCTTGAGCCTCGCTCCGTCTTGATTTGCGTGCTTGCCTCGATTTGCGTGACATGTGATTCGTGGACCATTCTGATATTCGTGATTTTCTCGATCTACGTGTACGTCTCGGTTTACGTGCACGTATTTCCCGTTCATCTCGATATTCGTGCCATCTCGATTCTCGTGCGCATCTCGATATACGTACACGTCTCGGTTTACGTGTCCGTATCGATCCGCGTACCTCGGTTTTCGTGCCAGTTCCCTGTACTGCTTGCGGAACCCATACGGTATAGCCTTCTGCCATCCCTTGTGATTATTCTATTATTTTATTGTTTGGTGCTAATGATTGTTTATTGTGTGTTCTGAGGATCTCGATTGGCGTGCTAGCGTCGATCGCGACTGCCGAAGACTTGCTTACCTAGCCGAGCCCTCTAGGCAAGTATCCCTTGCTCATCGACGGCTCTTGCCCTCTCTCCTGGAATTTATTTCATTTAATTAATTTGTACTTGTAAATTTTATAACCATGATTAGTGTAGCCTAGCAGTAGATCTGCCATGATGATAACTTAGGATAGCTTGGTCCGATACCGGGATAGACCGTATCGGACAACTCGGATTGGTCATCCACACCTCCGAGGACACGAGCACGACTCACATGTTTGGATTGTCCCTGTATGCCCCGTGTCCGACTCGCGGTCGGGTAACGGCTTGGCGAACTATTCTTGTGGCTGTGATTGCGCTTGGGTTAGAATTATGAGCATGTGCTGTGATACGCCCTGCAAGGCGGTTATTTTATTATTATGCATGTTGGCTTGGCGCCCAGTACGCATTGTAGCGCTGCTGGAGGCCGGGACTTAGTGGTCTCGGGTTCGATTGATTTTCCAGTACGCATCGTAGTGCTACTGGAGGCCGAGACTTAGTGTTCTCGGCTATCGACTTGTTCCCAGTACGCATCATAGTGCTGCTGGTAGCTGAGACTTAGTGTTCTCAGCCTGCGATTCTACGATTCTGCGGCGGGTTGCGCCGAGTGGTTTAGCCCCAATTCGCTGGGAGCTCCTGTCCAGAATACAGAGGAGACTCTGCCGGATTCTTCCAAAATTCTCGATCGGGAATTTGGTTCGAAGGACTGGGCAGAACCATTCCTTTGGTTTGCTGGACTGGGCTCGTGCCTGTTCACCTTGGTATAGTATACCTGATCCCATTGCCTGCCAGGTAGACTCCCGACTAGATTAGTCGCCTAACGTCTTGACATGTCTTGTCCGTCGGATAGCGTAAGGAGAACGGTTCTACTCGGGAGACGGTCTGCAACCCTGGTCCTTGTTTGGTTTAAGGGTTATGGATTTGCTCCAGAGTGGTTCATGCAATCCTTGCCTTTATTCGGCGACACTATTTATTATACCTGACCCACGGCTTTCCTTCTAGGTGGTGTTCTAGTCTATTTGGGTAGTGTTGACCATTGACCTATGTGTCGGGATTGTGACCTTGGATATATTCGAGGATTGGCTCTAAAGGGAGAGATGATCTTGAGAGGGTGATTCTGGTAGAATTATGTGGATTTCCTGGATTTGATGATCGAGTGGATGTTCCATTGAACGAGAGGAGTATCGAGGTGTATCCTTATATGATTTTATCCGACTTCCCAAACGCCCAAAAACCTGGTTGATTGTTATGTCTTGAGAATTGTGAGGCTTGTTTCAGGATAGCGTGTGATCATTGGTTTGGAGAATCTTTGTGAGTTGGAGGATCTACCATTTTATGGGGATTAGCGTAGTATCTGTTGATTGTACCTTTTGATCTGATTTCCATTGTGGAGGGGAGAGTCTGGATAGATGGATCTGGTGGATAGACTGACTCGATGATTTTAGCTGTAAGCTCCCATGTGTACTTGAGGTGCTATTGTGGTAGAGATTCGATCTTGCACCCGATTTGATATCCATGCCATGATTTGAGTAGATGACTTATGGTGATTGATAGATTTGACCCTGTTCCTGGTATTACACGATGACCTGGACCTGACTTGATTCCTGGTAGTGGCCCGTGGTGGTGCACTCCTGACTAGCACTCTGGACTTGATAGTAAACCTGGCATGTTTACTCTTGACTCTTGATAGTGGCCCGTGGTGGCGCACTCCTGACTAGTACTCTTGACATGACATGTTTACTCTTGACCGCTGTTGCGACAGCCAGTCCTGACTTGCTAGGTATGACCTTGTCTTGACACCGTGGTTGATTTCTTTTGATTGTGCTTGTATAAACCACCAGTCCAGTCTTGTCTTGCATCATGTCTAGGACATGGATCCCTGAGTACCACGGTCAGGGATCCATAATGAAACTAACTAGGCTAATAACTAGATTAATCATGTAGTTCATGGGGACTTCCCAGTGACCTGTTGCTTGTCTGGCCCTGGCCCTATGTATCTATATATATACTAGGGATTTGTTGCTATCCGTCGAGATGAGCGCATTCCCAGCCCTCCGTCGAGTGTGGCACTTCTTTAGGGCACATGTATCTTACTGCAGTGTGCCTGCTATATCTATCTTTTTCTTTTGCTGGGGCCATTCGGGTAGTAGCAAGCAGGAGCTGGACTTTGAAGTCTCACTGCATCTTGTTAGTAATTAGGCCTGTGATAACCCTAGTTAGCTAATAATAGCAAGCCGTAGGCATTGTGGCCGCTTGTCCTTCTGTGTTGTTTGGCTTGTGGCCTGCTAGCCAGCTGATATTGATTTCCAGCTGGCAATGCAGGTGTTAGTGGATGCTAGGGAGATTGTGATTGTGTTAGCTTCACTATACTTGTGGATTGTTATCGTGCGTTGGTACCGCACGATCCCTTACCTTTATTTACTGTTTTTAGATGTTATTCTTGTCATATTTTATCCTGCTGGTTTTTCTTCGCCCGTCCTTGAGCCTTCCTTTCTGGTACTTGCTGCGGTTGGCCTGACCAACCCTGGATTGTTCCCAGATTGTCTGAGACCGACCCGGTGGATCTTCCAGACTTGACTTGGAGGGTGTGCTTCAGTTCCAGACCATGCTGGGAACTGTGGGAAGGTATACTTGTCTACATTATTATCCTGTACTGTAGATTCCAGATTTTCATATGAGTATTTCCTGTTTTTCATATGACTATCTCTCTTGATATTGTTTCATTGTGATTTACCTGTGGATATGAGATCGGATTTAGGCCATAGATTGATTGCATGCTAGGATACCCAACCAGACTGGACAGCCGTCATCACCGTATAGCGTATTCGTACCTTATACGGTGTAGCTGGCCGTGTACGTCCCCGTATTCCGAAACTGGGGCATTACAGAAGCTGAAGCAAGTCCATCCTCCAACGATGGTCCCCTGATTATCCGAGTCAAAGGATGTACTACTCCAAAAAGTACTCCGAAGCCTCTCATAATCTGGGTAAAAAAGAAGAACCCTGACAAGGTCAATCCACTGACCATCACTCTCAACAAGACACCCTGGGAGGAACCTACTGACTCCCGTCCCCCCAATCCTGAAGAATTACCCTACGTGGTGAACTCGGCCAAGACTGTGGCTCCTCTTCCAGATGATGATCCTCTCAATCAATATATAAATACTCATAATAATGTACCTTCAGCGGATGATGTTATCCCTGAAGAAGAACTTGCGTATTTCCTTAGTAAAGGTTTATCTTTGAATTACTTCGATGTCTATCAATCTGTAAACCACTACATAGATACGATATACGCTCTAAAGAACGGCATAGGACCACACCTCTGCATGCCGGTCACAATACCTCATCTGCGAGAAAACGTTTACCCTGAAGATATCTTCTACTTCATCGTTCCAGCCAGAAAGAAAGATAAAGAGCTAATCATCTTCGGTTGTATAATTGGCAAGAGAAAGTTCATTCCAGACTCCACTTTTCCCAAGCACAACGTAGAAGCTGACTATGACTCCAGAAAAATATAACTTTTTTGGTATAGTTGGCAGGCCAAGAACATCATCCAGAACATGGGATATGACATCAAAAGCAACAAAGGGCTAAATTACGGCCGAGGACGATGGTTGCCAATACGATACTTTGCTCCCCCCAGCAAATTCGAGAACTACTATCAACGAAGCAGTGTTGGTTTGGACTATGTCTCTCCTCCAAGAACTCCCAAAAGATCAGATGATAAAGCAGATCGTTGTTCTCATTCTTCAGATTCCTCCCTCTAGGGCTCAGATTCCAGCATCGACGACATGTTCAAAGCAACTCTGTCCGTCAACATAGTTTCCTTCGACCAAATTACAGACGATGTCCAATCAATCGAACTCGAACAATAGGCTCAAAAGATGGACACTAGGTAGGAGCTACACTTCGAACTACGGGAACCACCTACCGAAGACAATGTCATCCAAGTCAATTTAGGAGATGAAGCATCCTTCAAACCAATCTTCATCATCAAAAGCCTATCTGGCGATGAACGCCAATCTCTTATACAGCTTATAAGAGAATACATCGATGTCTCCGCATGGAGCTATGAAGACATGCCAGGCTTGGACCCTAAAGTTGCCATGCATCGCCTGAACATCTCGTCTAAAGCTAAGCCAGTGAAGCAGCAACAACGACGATTTCGACCAGACGTCATAGAAGCCATCGAGAATGAAGTCAAAAAGCTCATTGCTAGTGATTCATTCACGAGGAACAACACCCAGACTGGGTTGCCAACATCGTTCTAGTCATAAAAAAGAACAAAAAAGTTTGAGTCTGTATCGACTACCGTGATTTGAACCCTGCATGCCTGAAAGACGAGTCCCCCTACCGATCACTGACGTAATGATCGACAATACTTGCGGCTTCGAACGGATGTCTTTCATGGATGGGTTCTCAGGCTACAACCAGATCAAGATGTTCTCCGACGACGAGAAGCACACATCTTTTCGAACACCGTTGGGGGTATACTGCTATACGGTGATGCCCTTCGGATTGAAGAATGCAGGGGCAACATACCAGCGAGCCATGAATACAATTTTTTGTAATCATTTACGCAAAACTGTGGAGTGCTACGTAGACGATATCGCAGTCAAAAGTCGTCTCAAGGGCAACCACCTCCAAGACTTGAGAATAGTGTTCAAACTAATGCGTGCACACCAACTCAAGATGAATCCAACCAAGTCTTTTTTGGGAGTCTCTAGCGGCAAGTTCCTTGGTTTCGTCATCACTTCAAAGGGTATACATCTGGACCCGAAGAAAGTGAAGGCTATCCTCGACATGTATCCTCCAAGAAACCTCAAAGAGCTACGCGGACTACAAGAAAGGCTAGCCTACATCAGACGATTCATTTCGAAGCTCTCTGAAAGGTGTTAACCATTCACTCAGCTCATGAAGAAAGGCATATCTTTCGTCTAGACTGAACAATATCAACGTGCATTCGACGACATCAAGGCGTATCTTACAAGCCCTCCAGTATTGGTAGCCCCAATAATGGGGAAGCCCTTCTTACTATATGTCCGCGCTATGGATCATTCCCTTGGCGCCCTCTTAGCTCAGAAGAACGAAGACGGCCATGAACATGCAATTTACTACCTCAGCCGTACGATGGTGGGTGCCGAGCACAGATACACACCGGTAGAGAAGGAATGCCTCGTACTAGTATATGCCATCCAGAAGACACGCCACTATGTGTCTGGGCAGACTTTCCACATTATATCTAAAGTCAACCCTCTCAGAATACTCATGACTAAACCGGGCTCTCTCAATTCCCGTTTAGCTACATGGGCAATGCTGTTGACTCCGTACGATATGATCTTTGTTTCTTAGAAGGCAGTAAAAGGCCAAACATTAGCTGATTTCCTAGCAGCTCATCCGGTGCCAGAATCGTCCAAACTCTACGACAAAATCCTCGACGAAGTGGTGGAGTCTAACACTGCAATTGAAGTAATCCCTATTTGGCGAATATTCTTCGACGATGCATCAAGAGCAGGACCCAAAGGGAATATCGTGGCTGGAGTAGGTGTCGTTCTCATATCACCTGATCATCTGGTTAAACACCATGCATATTCTCTCGTGGAACCATGTACCAACAACGTGGCCGAATATAATACTCTATTAATCGGCCTATAACTGGCAAAGCAACTAGGAGTTGACTATCTAGAAGCTTACGACGATTCCAAGCTAATAGTTAGTCAGGTCCGAGGGGATTATGAAGTTTGCCTCGAAGATCTCATCCCCTACCACAGAGCAATAATCGAGCTGGCATCTACTTTCGCTGGATTCTTCATCGAGCACGTGCCTCGACTACAGAATATAGAAGCAGATGCTCTAGCCGGTCTCGCTGCTTCTTTGACCGTTCCTACCAATACACAACAGTCGATCACAGTGTCAGGTCGAGAACTATTCTGTATAAAAGATGCCTTGCATATTCGTCACAGTTATGCAACAGAAATAAACATCGATGCTAAAGACTAAAGATTTTCCTTCATAGACTACGCTGTCTTGGAATCCTCCCCGAGGACCCGAAGGAAGCAGTATCCATCCAAAGGCGATCCCTCAGATTTTACTACGACACAGCTACCAAGATGCTGTACCGACACTCTTACGACGGGCTACTGTTACGATGCTTATCAGACACAAAAGCCAAGCATGCACTCCGGGAGGCTCACGATGGAGTTTGTGGTGAACATCAACCACGCCCCAAATTACAAGATCGCCTCAAACGAATGGATTATTACTGGCCCACAATGATAGCAAATGTTGTTGAATATGCAAAGAAGTGTAGAGCTTGCCAGTTTCCATGCCGATTTCATTCATCAACCTTCGGAGTTTCTATACCCGACGGCAGCATCTTGGCCATTTGAAGCCTAGGGCATGGACGTCATAGGACCAATCAGCCCGCCATCCTCCAAAGGACATCGGTTCATCCTAGCTATAATCGATTACTTCTCCAAATAGGTGAAAGCTATATTGCTCACCGAAGTGAAGACATCAAACGTGATTAGTTTCATCAAACATCACGTCATCTACCGCTTCGGTCTACCTCGCAGGATCATCCATGACAATGGTCTACAGTTTGCAAGCCATGCATTCTATCGGTTCTGCGACAAGAATCGAATCCAGAACGTAGACTCTACTGCCTACAATCCAGTGGCTAACGGGCTAGCAGAAGCCTTCAACAAAACCATCATAAAACTTTTCAAGAAGTTCGTGTATTCAAATAAGCACGATTGGAACAAGAACCTCGGTGAATGTCTATGGGCCTATCGCACAACAGTCCGAACTCCAACAGGCAGTACGCCATTTTCTCTGGTTTATGGGAGCGAAGCAGTTCTTCCCCTGGAAATCCAGATTCCTTCTCTTTGGGTAGCTTTAGCCAGCGAGCTGACTACTGAAGAAAGCTATCGTCTGCGACTCCAAGGGCTCCAAGCACTAGATGAAAAATATTTGTTAGCTCAGCAGCGCATTGAGCTATTCCAAGCATGCCTCTCTAGAGCCTTCAATAAAAAATAAAAAAAAGGATCTTCCAAGTCGGCGATCTGGTCCTAGCAGTGAGAAGACCGATGGTTATGACGCACAAAACAAAAGGGAAATTCCAGCCTAAATGGGAAGGTCCTTTCATCATAGAATCGGTGTATTCTAACGGTGCGTACCGGCTGACCAAGCCCGATGGTGACTTGCTCATGATGCTTATCAACGCCAAGTTCCTAAAGAAATACTATGTGTAACCTCTTTTACATAATGTTCACATATGTTCAGTCATGTAAATGTACAGTGTGATGTTTATATGATTCAAAAAAAATATCTAACTATTATCCGTATTTCAAGAGTCTTGAATACACCCTGGATAATAGGTCCTCTAAATATTTCCCCAGTGGAATCATTTCCGTTTTTGACTCCGTCCAAACTCGGTTTGACGAAAATAAATCACGTCCCTATTACCTCTGAATTGTTTTTCGATAATTATTTCCCCAGCGGAATGATCAAATGTTTTGCCACATCAACATAACCTCTGAGCAAAGCATTCATCAAAGATAGTCATGTCCACACTACCTCTGAACTATCCACTCCTCCCTAATGCTATATATCTTTCCACGTCCATATTACCTCTGGTCATATATAAAACATCCTCTGCTATTACGTCCATATTACCTCTACTAGCAGCTTCATTCAACTTATTATCTATATTCGAATCATTTGAATATAAAATGGATAATAGGTCCACATAAAATTTTCCCAGCGGAATACCCATCAGAAATATCCTTTCTACGTCCACAATACCTCTAGCATCGATATTTCACAAAACCACATTCACTTCTGAGAAGATTCTTTATTTATTACTTAAACGTCTATCAAATGACGGAAAAGAAGGTACAAGAGCCGTGACGGCCAAAAAAAAAGAATTACAAAAATCTACGGGATACACAGGCGGTTTATGCTGTCCCTCAGAGCAACAATCTCGGCTTCAGATTTAACAGCAGCTCGGCGTCGTGTCTCTTCTTGGCGAGCGGCTTCATCTTCAAAGAGGATCAGACTCTGATGCTTCCCCTCCAACCTCGCCAGCTGCTCTTCTAAACGGACAGAAGCGGTGGCAATCATGGCAGCCTGGGACAGATAATCCTCCTATTCAGATGACGTAGCCCTCAAGTCTGCTTCCAACTGGGCGATCTCGTTCCTGATCTGCACAATGTGATTGTGCTTCTCAGTGATCTACATAGCCAGCCTGTTCTTCGAGGTAGCACGTGCCTCATTTGCAGCGTTGAACTGGCTGTACTGGTCAGCCAGCTCGCCAATCTCCTGAACGAGGGTGTCCTTCCTTGCCTGAAAGGTAGCCTTCTCCTCCGCAAGAGCTGTCATCAAAGCCTCGTCCTCTGCACGGAATAGTGACGTCGGACTCCGCTGTTTGATTTCTCGAAACCTGGCCACCTGACCCTCCAGATCATTCAAGACCTTCCTCAGAGTGTTGGCCCGCTCCTCATACCCGGCTATGTTCACGAGGGCAAAAATGCTCCTGATTATCATGTGTCACGTCCATATTACCTCTGATACCAATAGTCTTCCGACTCGACACCTATACCCAATCTGGGATAAAAGACATGGTGTCAAGATCACAAAATGTATCACGACCATGTTACCTCTGTTGGATTTTGTTTCAAATCTATTACCCGCACCACCGGTATGTCAAAGGGCAATAGGTCCACGAAAGTATCATTCCAATCTATTTGCTCGCATTTTCGGATACACAAAAGGGCAATAGGTCCAAACAAAAAAGAGAGAGAGGGGGGTCCCCCAGCGGGATACCCTTTACACAAATGCGGTATTTGGCTTTCTAATACAAGCACGACAGATACCACAAACAAAGAATAGAGCGAATATATTCTGTTTATTCAAAATCAGTTACATTCACAGGACTACACCTCATGAGCAAAACAAAAAGTTCTCTATCCCTTCATCTGAGCAGGAGAATTACATTTGACGTCCAAAAAAGGTGAAACACAAAGCTAAAGACAAACAGAAATACGAAGACTTTTATGGACATTTATAGGAACCCACGGTTCCTAGCTATGTCGAGGCATTAACCATTCCCTCAACTATTTCGCATATGAAGGATCTATTTGATTAAGGTCCTCGGCCGGGACAGGTGGGTCAGAACTCTCAGTGCTACTACCCTCAGACTTGGGCTCCTTCTTTACAGCAGCTTCAATCTTGGGAGTAATTCTTTCCCCGATGGGCACCAACTCTTCTTTTACCTTAATTTTTGGTATCATCTCCTCCTTAATGAACGGTGACTCTTGTTTGATGAAAGAAGACAGCATCTCCTCCTTCACAAAGGTCTCAGCCTTCGGTATCGGTGCTGCAAGACGAAGGGGCAGAAAGACAGTTAGACTTAGAAAAGTGCAGAAAAAAACTAAGTCCTGAAGACTCCTACGCGCCCAAAGGGCTATGCGCCCAAAGAAATATGTGCCCTAAACAAGACATGTGGGCGCATGACCCTCGGACAGTACACGAGCGCATAACATGCCACAGCTTAAAGGGGCGCATAATATGGCAACACGTGAGCGCATAGCACACCACAGTGTTGGTGCATGACTTCTGTGGAAACATAGTAATGCTCATAAAAGTATGTTGCCCTAGGCACAAGCGCCCAGGCAGAAAAGAAGTCCGAGCGTCGCAAATTAACGCTCGAGAATTCATTTTTTGAAACATGCCTTTACCCAGAATCGGGTCCTGGACTGTCGAGGACGCTACAGCAGGAGGAGAGTCACTCGACGCAGCCCTTTTGACCTTCGTGGATCTCTTGGCGGCCTTGGGAGACATGGTTCTCAAAGAAAGAAGACGAAGAGTTTTCTGAAAAATTAAAAGAGAAAGGAATAATGAAATTTCTCTCTCCTCCAGGGTCTATTTATAGGCACGAGCCACTTCTTATGCGCCCGCCTGCTGTATGCGCCCATTGTGTTGTATGCGCCCACTACAGCCTATGCGCCCACGTGAAGGATTAGCTCTCTGCATATTATGCGACTGTCCCTTGCTGACGTGGATGACGTATAAAGGATAGACCGCTTCAAATTCTGTTCTGATAAATCTGTCAGTTCGGATTTTGAAGAAAATCTTAACAGTCGTATCTCCCTGATAGGCTGGCCAAATACTATGCGCCCAAGGAGAGGGCCGTGCTATGCGCCCATTGCCTCGCGAGAAGATGATCCATGCTTCTTTTAAAGTATTTCGAACTTGTTCAAGTATCGAAAACTTTGAAGGGGGTCCTGTAGAAGCATGAATTGTTTTCAGCAAATATAGCTCCATGCGCCCAAGTCAAGTGTAGTTCCATGCGCCCAGACAGTGTAAGTCCATGCGCCCACTCAATGAAGCTCCATGCGTCCAGTCAAGTGTAGCTCCATGCACCCAGTCAGTGAAGCTTCATACGCCCAAGACTAGCTCTCCCGAAAGGAGGGCGCATAGCCTGAGACATGGTTATGCGCCCAAGCCTGACTTAGTCAAAGCCATGATCAAAATGTATACCGAAGCGCATGACCACGTCAGTCTCCATGAGCAGTCGTGTACCGAAGCATGCGTCTACGTCAACACCACGACCAATCCACGATCTCGTAGCCTGTATGCGCCTACATCCTATGCGCCCAAAGCAGGACTATACGCCCACATAAGAACCAACATTTTCCTTATATGGACGCATAACATCATTCCAGCTCGAGAATGACTATAAAAGGGGGGCCTCACCCCTCTTCAAAATAAGAGAACGAAGAGCATTTTCAAGAGCCAAATTGCTGCACTTCTTGTCATGACCCGCACCCGCTTTTCGGACGTGAGCTCGTGAGCAAGCCAGCTACGTATCGAGCGAACTCCCGCCCGACTCAAGTACGTATAAGCTGTCAAGGTCATGGGTATCATGTCTAATCTAAACTATATCTCAATCCACAGGAATCATATGAAACAAGAATGAACAAGTATGGGTCATGGTCTGCAGCCCATTATCATATTGGCCGATTAGACTCCAAGAATGATATGAGTCTATAAATAAGCAGAATATAACATGGTACTGAATATAAAGCACGAGAGGATAATAAAGAAATATCACAAGCAAATACCTGTATCATACATCGCAATCCTCTACCATCCCGCTCTGCTAACTAACTCCATGCAGTCGCTAAACCTGAAGAGATCATCAGGTCCTCAGAGGACTAGCAAGATACATAATATACAAGCCAACATGTAACAGTAAATAAACAAAGAAGTAAGAACCAATCAAGGATATCCGACGAGACAAAATGAACCAAGACACAAGATCTAACACAAGGATCCTAAGACACTGGCATGCCATACTAGAAATGGCTAATAGGTCCAAGCTATAGACTGCAGTCAAGGCAAGTACTCACAATCTATAGTGTCTCAATCGCAGTCAAGGCAAGTACTCACAACCAAGACGATAGCCAATCCTAGTATAAAATCCTATAGACCGTAGTCAAGGTAAGTACTCACAATCTATAGAATGTCAAAGTCAAGTCCTACTCAAGTCATGTCAAGTCAAGTCAAGTTATAATCAAGTCGAGGAAATCGTGGTGTAGGACTAGACGACTCTATCAAGGAAAACATATGAAGCTAACACAGTGTAACAGATAGAATATCGTAACAGAAAGGATCAAGAATGTGCAGACAACTAGAAACATGTAAAGTAAAACTATAACAGGATGAGGGTACTAGACATGGAATAAAGTAATCACGAATGTAAGAAAAAGAACAGCAGCGAGATAATGAACATGCATGTAAATTATACTGTACGAGTTGGCAAGGTATACTTGCCTGGAGGGTGCACACAGATCCCACAAAATATAGTCAACAAGTGAGCCATAAAGTCCAAATCATCACAACTGTCTCCAAAAGCTGAAATAAATATTATCGATGTTCTCAGAATAGTCAAATTAGCTAGGATTGCCTGTCCTTAAGTCCAATTCTGGACACAGGGATAAAACGATAATTTCGGGCAAAAACGATGTCCGCCGTTGGACCCTACATAAAACCAGATCTGTTGACATGTAGTTTGACGACTTTAGAGACCGTTGAGTCGGATCGTGGGGCCCGCAAAACGGCGATCCAATCAACTGTCTCAGAATCAGACCAAACTTGGCATGCAGGACCAGAAAAATGATACGGTCCTGTTGGCGCATGTTTCGTCTCGATCTGATGAGCGTGCACAAAGTAATTGAGAAGTTTGTACAGAGGCCGATACGGTGAATTTTGACGAATACGCATCAAATTCGTCGCGCACACGCGACCAATTTGAATTCCGTCAAAGCCCACACGTCCACGAAGCCATTACGCACCTTTCGATGCTTTCAGTTCGTGACCACGACGCCCGGTTTGGCGGAACGCACGTCGTATCGAGGGGTTTTTGAGTTTTTTAATATTTTAAAAATAGTTTTTCGGTAAACTTTGGAATCCAATAACTTTTAATCTACTTGATAAAATCTGAATCTACAAGAAGGGTTACGAGGTCCTATAGGTTGTCTAAAGGTGTGTTCAAAAAGAATTTCTAAAAGTTACTGGATCGATTAGAATCGAACTTCTAATATGGGTTCATGGACTGATATATGTCCTATTTTTGGGACAGGTTTTTGTCGAAGTTTGCCTCGATTTTCCGAATCAAAGGCTCGACCATATTGCAACCTATTTATTAGGGCCTCCAGAGGGTCATATAGGGTTCCCATACTAATTTACGAAATTGAAAACGACGAAGTGTACGTGAAGAAACATAACACTGAAGTTGGTACCTCGTCGATATGTTGCTGTCGTTGTCCTCGGCGTGTGTCACGCCCCAGAACCAGAATACTGAAGAGCGGGGGCAGCTACGTATATTGAAATGAAGTCCATCTCGCCGTACGGTCACGGCTGTCTAGATATGAGGGTTTACTACAAGCCAACAGTCTCTTAAGGTCAAGCCTACTGTCTCAATCTCAAGCAAATAATATAATCACAAGATGTTTGACCACCAAATATACAATAAAAGGCGTCCCAAATATTACATATCAGCTAATCATGAAGCTAGTCGTACAAAATGCTAGGACTAGCAAGAGTTAAGTCATACATGATCAACCCTAGGATTTGTTAATCATGTTTACAGCCCGTAGGCAGATAGTAAGTAAAAGTGCATCGATCTAACAGGTGCTCGTCGGCTAAACGCCTCAAAAGAATAACTTTACAATAGAGTGAGCGAAACAAAATAGAAAACCCACTCGTAGCCCGGGTTCCTTCTAGTCGCCACCATCGGGCTGGAGGTTCAGAAGATCCTCGGGAGCTGCTCCAAAATCTGGCCACACAAAACCAGCTGGGTCAAACCCCAGAAAGAGCAAGTGCCACAAAGGAGGCCACGGAATAAGAACAAAACCAGCATATCAGAACATAAGAAAATAAAAGAAAGTACAAGTATTAAAGAGAACCACAGGACAATAAACGACTAGGGACGTAGAACCATTCCGGGAGCTGGATTACAATCCGTAAACCAAACAAGGACCGGGGTTGTAATCCTTCGCCTGAATAGCCATCTGTCTCTATCCATTTATTGTTAAGATAAGTAAAACAATCATGCTCAGGGGATCCAGATACAGGGACTAGACAAGGCTTAGACAGGGCTAGACATCATCTATTCACAAGCGGCCAAGCAAATTCTACGGCTTACTACTTTAACTAACTAGGGTTATCACAAGCCTAATTACTAACAAGATGCAAGTGAGAATTTTCCAGTCCCAAGCCCTGCAGACCATCCAGTTATCCTTCCGCGGGTTGAGAGTATGGTTGGGTACATCGCCCCGGAGACGATATACCCTTAGGTGACTTAGAGGGTGCAACACATGACAGTGCGCTGGAAATGTGCTCTACTCGTCGGCAAGCTACAAGTCCAATTAAGAGCGCCCAGATAACGAGATTGCCTGTGACTGGAAATTCTCCATGAACTATAGTTTGATCTAGTCATTAGCCTAATCCATATTCAGTATGAATCCCTGACCGTGGGAACCAGGGAGTCAAGTCCTAGACATGATGCAAGACAAGACAAGTGGATTGCACAAGCAAGCAAGCAGGAACACCCACGGTGTCAAGTTGATTATACGAGTCAAGGTACAAGTTACAAGTCAAGTCAAGTCAGGAGTGCGCCGCCACGGGCCACTATCAAGTTATCAAGATAAATCATGTCAGGGTACTTGTCAGGAGTGTGCCACGACGGGCCACTATCATGTCAGGTTGGTCATGTCAGGAGTGCACCACTACGGGTCACTGTTGTGTTATGCTAGTTCCTTGTCATACCATACCATGTACAATAGTCATTCCAAACATATTAAGTAAAATCAAGTTCATGACAAAAGGCGTAAGGATATAAAATGGGCGTAAAATATCTAATAAAATATCAATATACAGGGCTATAGAAGAGCCAAGCTTAAGGAAATAAAACCAAAACTCCAAGAGCCAATGGATTACGCAAGGGGTCAGGGGGTTGGATTGTGCAGGGTGTCAGCTGCGCAGGGTGCCAAGTGCGCAGGGGCACAGGGCGCAGGGGAAGATGGCGCAGGAATGGTTGGCGCAGGCTGCAAAGTGCGCAGACTTAGACTGCACAGGCAATGGATGGCGCAGGATGCAGACTGCGCAGGCTTAGACTCCGCAGGCAATGGATGGCGCAGAATGCAGGTTGCGCAGGGGTCAAGCGCGCAGGAGCCGATGTCACAGGGTTGGTTGCACAATCGGGCAGCGGCCAGGCTGTGCAGTCAGCGACCAACGCTAAAGAGCGCGACGCGGGGAGGCTGCGCGGTTCAGTGCTGCGCTAAAGAGCGCAGACTGTAGATCTTCTTCTCCAGGCAAAGAGGAACATCAAGAACACCCAAAAATTCAATCTTTCATATCTTTGTCAAATCAAAGCCAAATCTAGATTTTCAAAGGTCTAACTTGAGCAAAATTGAATTCTCTTCCACATAGAAGCATCAAAACCCACAAAAATCCATCCAAAATAGATCAAAACCATGTAAATCCAAAAATAGTTAAAACCTAGATCTAGAACAATGGAGACTCCAAATCATAAAATGTCAATCACTAATATTGATCACCATGGCCTAATCTAGCTAATGAATAAATAAAATATGGTTCTCATGTGGTGGCAAGGTGCACTTGCCTATGGTGTTGGTGGAGGAAGGAAGAAGAAGAAGAAGAAATTAATGGAGAGAAGTAATGAAGAGAGAGAGTGTTAGGTGGGGATTTTAATGGTGGAGGATAAGTTGATTGTAGGGTGGAGGTTAGCTAAGGTGCTCCAATGTAAAATAAACCAAACCAAACCAACCTTCTCCACAACATAAAACCAAGCCAGATAAAACCCAATTACGAGAAATCCAAAATTCGTAAGTCAAGTCAATTACAAGTACATGCCAAAATCCGAGAAAATAAATACAGGTTTGAAATACATGCAAGCTTGACAAAATACGTATTCCGAGATATGGTGTTACAACTCTACCCACCTTAAAAGAATTTCGTCCTCGGAATTTAATTAAGAGGCTAGAGAGACAAGGACAAGCTATACTATTCACATGCAAGCTATACTAAGCAGTCAATCAAACAATCACACATGCAAGCAAGGACGGAAGGCATAAGGCATAAGGAAGACATTATACCTTATGAGTCAAACAGGTAGGGATATCGCGATCGGATGTCATCCTCACGCTCCCACGTTGACTCACCGAGAAAGTGATGACCCAAGCAACACGGACTAAACTAATAGTCTTGTTCTTGAGTATCTTCTCTCTCCGGTCCAATATAGACACGGGCCTCTCCTCATACGAAAGGTTGGTACCAACAATCAGTTCCGAATGGTCTAGGATATGGCTCGGGTCCGGGATATACCATCGTAATTGGGACACATGGAATACATCATGCACCTCACTTAGCGACGGCAGAAGAGCAAGACGATAGGATACATCTCCTACTCGCTCCAGGATATCGAACGGCCCTATATACCTAGGACTAAGCTTTCCCGTACGCCAAAGCGAATGACGCCGCAGTTAGGCGAGATCCTAAGGAATACATGGTCGCCGATAGCAAACTCTAAGGGTCGACGATGAGCATCAGCCCAATGCCGCTGGCGATCTTGGGTAACTCGAAGACGATCTCTGATCCTTTTGACCACTTCAACTGTCTGGGCAATCATCTTTGGACCAAGCATCTGTCTCTCTCCGACATCATCCCATGCTAGCGGGGATCTGCACTTCCTACCATACAGAGCCTCGAACGGAGCCATCTGGATACTGGCCTGGAAACTATTGTTGTATGAGAATTCCACAAGATGCAGGTGATCTTCCCATGAACTACCGAAGTCGAGCGTACAAGATCTCAGCATGTCTTCAAGAGTCTGGATTGTGCGCTCTTACTGGCCATCTATCTGCGGATGATATGCTGAGCTGAACTGGAGACGAGTTCCCAAACTCTCTTGCAAGCTACGCCAAAAGTGCGATGTAAACCTTGAATCTCGGTCCGAGGTGATACTGACGGGCACACCGTGAAGACTGACAATCTGCCTGAGGTACATCTCTGCCAACTGAGCCGTAGACTGCCCAACTCTGAATGGGAGAAAATGAGCCACCTTCGTGAGCCTGTCAACTATAACCCAAATAGCATCTCGACCAGCTGGGGATCTGGACAATCCAGTCATAAAATCCATGGTCACATGCTCCCACTTCCATTCTGGAATCGGCAAGGGCTGAAGAAGTCCAGCGGGCCTCTGATGTTCAGCTTTAACCTGCTGGCAAACAAAATACCGAAAGACAAACCGGGCTATCTTCCTCTTCATGCCATTCCACCAGAAGTGCTGACGGATATCACGGTACATCTTCGTGCCACCGGAATGAAAAGAATACTGCGAACTATGAGCTTCTGCCATAACTTCTTGTCTGATATCTCCACTGGGTACACAAAGATGAGAGCCATGTCAAAGTGTACCATCTTCATGAATGCACAACTCTGGCCTTCTTCCTGCCTCACACTCTGCTCTGAGCTGCTGAAGCTTGGAATCTGTAGATTGTGCCGTCCGGATCCTCTCAACTATGCTGGACTGAACCTGTAGACTGGCCATCAATGCCACACTGGAAGGAAGAACCACTTCAATTCCCATCTTCTAAAAATCTGCCAATAACTCTGGTTGTGCCGTCAAAAAATAAACTCCGGCTCTCCGGCTCAACGCATCTGCTACAACGTTGGCCTTCCCTGGGTGATACTGCAAATCCACATCGTAGTCCACCAATAGCTCAAGCCATCTTCTCTGCCGCATATTAAGGTCCTTCTGGGTGAAAACATACTTCAGGCTCTTGTGATCAGAAAATATCTCCACTCTATCTCCGTACAAGTAGTGCCTCCACAACTTAAGTACAAATACTACTGATGCTAGCTCCAAGTCGTGGGTCGGATAACTCTTCTCATGGTCACGAAGTTGGCGTGATGCATAAGATATTACCTTCCCATGCTACATCAATACACATCCCAATCCTCTGCCTGAAGCGTCACAATAGACTGTGAATCCTCCGGTCCCATCTGGAAGCGTGAGAATGGGAGCCGTTATCAATCCTCGCTTCAACTTCTCAAATGATTTCTGACACTCTGCTATCCAAACAAACGACACATCCTTACGAGTCAACTGGGTCATCGGCGCTGAAATCCTTACAAAATCTGAAACGAATCGTCGGTAGTAGCCGGCCAATCCAAGGAAGCTGCGAACCTCTGCCACTGAACTAGGCACTGGCCAAGTCTCGATAGCCACAATCTTCTGGGGATCCACTTCTACTTCTCCTCGGGTAATGATGTGACCCAAGTACGAAATGCGATCGAGCCAGAACTCGCATTTACTGAACTTGGCGTACAACTGATGCTCCTTAAGCGTCTGAAGGACGACTCTGAGATGCTGCTCATGCTCTGCTTCGCTCTTGCTATAGACTAGGATATCATCTAGGAACACGATCACGAACTGATCCAAATAAGGTATGAAATGCGATTCATGAGGTCCATGAATACTGCTGGCGCACTGGTTGCTCCAAAGGGCATAACAAGGAACTCCCAATGTCCATACCTCGATCTAAACGCTGTCTTTGGGATGTCCTGCTCTCTGACTCTAATCTGGTGGTATCCTGACCGCAAGTCTATCTTCGAGAACACTGAAGCCCCTCTGAGTTGATCAAACAAGTCATCTATCCTCGAAAGAGGGTATCTGTTCTTGATTGTCACTGAGTTCAAGGTACGATAATCTACACATAATCTGGACGTACAATTCTTCTTTTTCACAAGAAGCATCGGGGCTCCCCAAGGCGATCCACTTGCACGAATGAATCCCTTGGTCCTGAGTTCTTTAATCATCTTGTACAAAATCTCCAACTCTGAAGGCGCCATTCTGTAGACTCGCTCTGATACTGGTGCTGTCCCGGGGATTAAGTCTATAGTGAACTCGATCTCCCGCTCTGGCGGCATCCCTAGAAGCTCCTCTGGGAAAACATCTGGAAATTCTTCAACTATTCTGGGCAACTGTACTGCTGCTACTGCCATCCGCAATACTGGAGAAGATGGCTCCACCGCGCCTCTGGAAAAGGAAAACTCTGGCTCGCCTGGAATGCTGAAAACAACTCTGCCAACATGGCAGTCTATCCTAGCGTACTGGTTCCTCAACCAATCTATGCCTAGGACTACATCATAGTCTGCCATTGGGAATTCTATAAATCTAGTGGGGAACTCTCTACCGCTAACTATGATCCGACACGAGGAAAACACTCGATCTACTCCCACAAGACCATTACCAGTAAGTATATTGAGCCTTACTGATAATGACTCGGGCTCCAATCCTATCCGTGTCGCGAATCGTGCAGACATGAATGAATGCGATGCACCAGAATCAAATAATACTGAAGCTGGAAAGGAGTTGACGAGAATAGTACCTGCCACTACCTCACCTGGTGTAACTTCTTCTTCCATAGCCATCATCATGGCCTGACCTCTAGCTGCGGGTCCCCTCTGCTGGAAACCTCTCTGCCTGCTCTGCACTGGAGCCTGGGCACACTGCTGCTGGAATGCCTGGGCCTGAGGCAACAATGGCCTTGGGTACTGCTGCTGCTGCATAGGTGCTGGTCCCCTAACCGATGGACTGGTTAGGTTGGAAGAGGAAGAACTACCCCTATTCGGGCAAGCTCCTATCTTGTGATCTGCCGCTCCACAAGCTAGGCACAATCCTTGTGCCCTACGACAATCTGCCACTACATGGCCTGGCTTCCCGCAATGTGAACATCCCATTGCGGAAGTCTGCTTCTGCTTTTGCTGCTGCGGGTACGTCGGGGTCGAATGCTGAACCGACGTCACTGAGGCCGCCCGCCTCGGAGTTCCAATAGTCAAACTTCTAGCTGCCAGGTCTGGAGCTGATGACTAGTGCATCTGACTGTGGGACCGCTTCCTGCCTCCGGTCCTATCTACGATCCGCTGGGAGGTGTACTCATGCCTCCTAGCTGCCCTCAATACTGCATCGAACGTCTGGTGCTCGAACTGCTCGACTGCCAACAAGATCTCCAAATGTAGTCCCTGCTGGAACCGCTGGGCCCTATCAAACTCGGTCGCCACCAAGGTGGGGGCAAACCTACTGAGTCTAGAAAACTCAGTCGCATAACCGTCGACCGTTCTGCCTCCTTGCTTCAAGTTGGTAAATCTGGTCTGCAGGTCGTACCGAGCCACAGCATCGAAATACTTCGTCTGGAATCTCTCTCTAAACACCGCCCAAGCAATGGGTGCCACTAATCCCATCGCTTGCGCTGTCCACCAACTGCGAGCTAAGTCCAACAACTGCAGGCGTACCATGGCCACCTTCTCATTCTCAGGTGTCCTAGCTGCTTCAAGAACCAACTCGGTATCCTGAAGCCAAGCGTCCACGACAATCGCATCTTCGCTGCCGTCGAAGAAAGGAGGGTTCAGGCGCTTGAAGCTGTTGGCCGCGCTGTTTCCTGGGTGACCGCCTCTGGTCAAAGCATCTGCCACAGTCTGGTGCAAGGCGTCTCCTCTGCGATCTTGAGAAGTTATCAAGGCCCTGATGAGACCTACCAAGGTGCCATCATCCGGCTCAGCAGGCTGAACAGGTTGAACTGGGGGCTCTCCTCCAGTAGGTATAACTCTGGAGGCTACTCCGGTGTGCTGGGCTTGATCTCCGGGCTGCTGGTCCGCGGAAGGTAATCCTCCTTGCTGATCGGCAGGGTCAGGTACAGTACCGCTGAGGAAGACGACACAGGAAAACAATAAGAAAGGACCAGGACAGATCAACGATACAAGCATGTAATCAGGGCGAGAATTTCAGGGATTTGAAAATACGGGCGGAGATCGAGGGCGATACTGATTGAGACATCTATTCGGTAAACTCTCACATTTCTTGATTGATAAGACCTGCATGGGCTACCACTTAAACCATGTCACGCCCCAGAACCAGAATACTGGAGAGCGGGGGCGAACATAGCCAGCTACGTATATTAAAATGAAGTCCATCTCGCCATACGGTCACGGCTGTCTAGATATGAGGGTTTACTACAAGCCAACAGTCTCTTAAGGTCAAGCCTACTGTCTCAATCTCAAGCAAATAATATAATCACAAGATGTTTGACCACCAAATATACAATAAAAGGCATCCCAAATATTACATATCAGCTAATCATGAAGCTAGTCGTACAAAATGCTAGGACTAGCAAGAGTTAAGTCATACATGATCAACCCTAGGATTTGTTAATCATGTTTACAGCCCGTAGGCAGACAGTAAGTAAAAGTGCATCGAGCTAACAGGTGCTCGTCGGCTAAATGCCTCAAAAGAATAACTTTACAATGGAGTGAGCGAAACAAAATAGAAAACCCACTCGTAGCCCGGGTTCCTTCTAGTCGCCACCATCGGGCTGGAGGTTCGGAAGATCCTCGGAAGCTGCTCCGAAATCTGGCCACACAAAACCAGCTGGGTCAAACCCCAGAAAGAGCAAGTACCACAAAGGAGGCCACGAAATAAGAACAAAACCAGCATGTCAGAACATAAGAAAATGAAAGAAAGTACAAGTATTAAAGAGAACCACAGGACAATAAACGACTAGGGACGTGGAACCATTCCGGGAGTCAGATTACAATCCGTAAACCAAACAAGGACCGGGGTTGTAATCCTTCGCCTGAATAGCCATCTGTCTCTATCCATTTATTGTTAAGATAAGTAAAATAATCATGCTCAGGGGATCCAGATACAGGGACTAGACAAGGCTTAGACAGGGCTAGACATCATCCATTCACAAGCGGCCAAGCAAATTCTACGGCTTACTACTTTAACTAACTAGGGTTATCACAAGCCTAATTACTAACAAGATACAAGTGAGAATTTCCCAGTCCCAAGCCCTGCAGACCATCCAGTTATCCTTCCGCAGGTTGAGAGTATGGCTGGGTATATCGCCCCGGAGACGATATACCCTTAGGTGACTTAGAGGGTGCAACACATGACAGTGCGCTGAAAATGTGCTCTACTCGTCGGCAAGATACAAGTCCAATTAAGAGCGCCTAGATAACGAGATTGCCTGTGACTGGAAATTCTCCATAAACTATAGTTTGATCTAGTCATTAGCCTAATCCATATTCAGTATAAATCCCTGACCGTGGGAACCAGGGAGTCACGTCCTAGACATGATGCAAGACAAGACAAGTAGATTGCACAAGCAAGCAAGCAGGAACACCCACGGTGTCAAGTTGATTATACGAGTCAAGTTACAAGTCAAGTCAAGTCAGGAGTGCGCCGCCACGGGCCACTATCAAGTTATCAAGATAAATCATGTCAGGGTACTTGTCAGGAGTATGCCACGACGGGCCACTATCATGTCAGGTTGGTTATGTCAGGAGTGCACCACTATGGGTCACTGTCGTGTTATACTAGTTCCTTGTCATACCATGCCATGTACAATAGTCATTCCAAACATATTAAGTAAAATCAAGTTCATGACAAAGGCGTAAGGATATAAAATGGGCGTAAAATATCTAATAAAATATCAATATACAGGACTATAGAAGAGCCAAGCTTAAGGAAATAAAACCAAAACTCCAAGAGCCAATGGATTGCGCAAGGGGTCAGGGGGTTGGATTGTGCAGGGTGTCAGCTGCGCAGGGTGCCAAGTGCGCAGGGGCACAGGGCGCAGGGGCAGATGGAGCAGGAATGGTTGGCGCAGGCTGCGAAGTGCGCAGACTTAGACTGCGCAGGCAATGGATGGCGCAGGATGCAAACTGCGCAGGCTTAGACTGCGCAGGCAATGGATGGCGCAGGATGTAGGTTGCGTCGGGGTCAAGCGCGCATGAGCCGATGGCGCAGGGTCCGTTGCGCAATCGGGCAGCGGCCAGGCTACGCAGTCAGCGACCAACGCTAAAGAGCGCGGCGCGGGGAGGCTGCGCGGTTCAGTGCTGCGCTAAAGAGCGCAGACTGTAGATCTTCTTCTCCAGGCCGAGAGAACATCAAGAACACCCAAAAATTCAATCTTTCATATCTTTGTCAAATCAAAGCCAAATCTAGATTTTCAAAGGTCTAACTTGAGTAAAATTGAATTCTCTTCCACATGGAAGCATCCAAACCCACAAAATCCAACCAAAATAGATCAAAACCATGTAAATCCAAAATAGTTAAAACCTAGACCTAGAACAATGAGACTCCAAATCACAAAATGTCATGCACTAATGTTGATCACCATGGCCTAATCTAGCTAATAAATAAATAAAATGTGGTTCTCTGTGTGGCAAGGTGCACTGCCTATGGTGTTGGTGGAGGAAGGAGGGGAAGAAGAAGAAATTAATGGAGAGAGTAATGAAGAGAGAGAGTGTTAGGTGGGATTTTAATGGTGGAGGATAAGTTGATTGTAGGGGGAGGTTAGCTAAGGTGCTCCAATGTAAAATAAACCAAACCAACCAACCTTCTCCACAACATAAAACCAAGCCAGGTAAAACCCAATTACGAGAAATCCAAAATCGCAAGTCAAGTCAATTATAAGTACATGCCAAAATCCGAGAAATAAATACAGGTCTGAAATAATGCAAGCTTGACAAAATACGTATTCGAGATATGGGTGTTACAACGTGGGCGCGCGTCCGGTCGGCTGGCAGCACTCCGGCCGCCCGCTGGCGATGTGCGGTGCGTGCGCGACGGCGAGGTAGCTCAGGCGAAGGGTGGAGGGTTCGATTTGGTGAGGAGTTAGGGTTTTTCCTCCTGTGAACTCTCGATTATATATGCATCGCTCAACAAAGCCGGGTGGGGAGGAGTTCTGCTCGGGATGGGAGCGGGTAAGTTGGAACGACTGGACCGGGCTGGGCTTGCACAGTACGGGCTGGGCTGAGAACTGTGGAAGTTTTGCTGAAAATTAAACGGGCGGCTGGGCTTTGGGCCTGGCTATGGGCGGGGCTTTGGGCTGAGGCTGCTCTGGGCCGGCCTGGGCACATATGTTTTGGTTTTTATTTGTTTTTCTTTTTATTTTTTATTATTTGGGAGTTTATAATATGCATATATATACGTATATATATACGTCCACTATATATGCGTATACAATACATGCCTATATATATATATATATATTATATATATATATATATATATATATATATATATATATATACATACATATATATATATATATATATATATATTTATATTATTATATATATATATACCAAAACTATATAAGATATATATTATATAACCTACGCGCGCAACACACAAACACACACACACACACACACACACAACACACCGCACAGATATATAATCTATATATAATATATAATATTATATATATA
>JANAVB010023773.1:0-104853 GCA_029216955.1 Iris pallida
AGCTAAACAGACACTCCGTGAGACTCATGATGGTGTCTGTGGTGCTCATCAACCAGGTCTAAAATTACAAGATCGCATTCGAAGAATGGGATATTATTGGCCTTCCATGATAGCAGATGCTGTGATTACGCCAAAATGTAAAGTATGTCAGATTCATGTGACTTTATTCACCAACCTTCTGAATTTATACATCCTACAGCAGCTTCTTGGCCCTTCGAAGCTTGGGGTATGGATATCATCGGTCCGATTAACCCTCCTTCTATTAAAGGACACCGGTTTATATTGGCTATAACTGATTACTTTTTAAATTGGCAGAAGCAATTCCCCTCACTGAAGTGAAAACATCTAATGTAATCAGCTTCATTAAGCACCATGTCATTTATCGTTTCGGGATTCCTCGACGGATAATTCATGATAATGGACCACAATTTGCCAGTCAGGCATTTTATCGATTCTGTGATAAGAATCGAATTCAAAATTTGGCTTCTACGGCTTATAATCCAGCTGCTAATGGTTTAGCCGAAGCTTTCAACAAAACGATCATCAAACTTCTTAAAAAGTTTGTCTCTTCTAATAAACGTTATTGGAATGAGAAACTTGGAGAATGTTTATGGGCTTATCGAACAACGGTCCGAACTCCTACTTGTTTTACACCATTTTCACTGGTTTATGGATGTGAGGCTGTCCTTCCATTGGAAATCCAGATTCCATCTCTATGAATAGCCATTGCTAATGAGCTAACTATAGAGAATAATGATCGCGACTCCAAGAACTTGAAGGATTAGATGAGAAGCGTCTTCAAGCACAACAGCATATTGAGCTATATCAAGCCCGTATATCTCGAACTTTCAATCGTAAAGTTAAAGAGAGGGCATTTAAGGTTGGCGAACTGGTATTAGCTGTTCGAAGACCGATGGTGATGACTCACAAAAGCAAAGGGAAATTCCAAGCAAAATGGGAAGGCCCTTATGTTATTGAGACTGTGTTTTCCAATGGCGCCTATCGGTTATCCAAGCCTAATGGAGATCTACTCATGATGCCGATCAATGGCAAATTTCTTAAGAAGTACTATGTATAAAAAAAGACAGAATGAAAATAAAATCTCTTTTATTATTATTTTCGTTCAGAACAAAGGATTAAGGACGAGGACCACTGCCTTCCTTATTAAATATATAGTCGGCCAATGCGTCAAAGGCATCATTGCCTGAGTTTACAAAGAACTTGCAGGCAGCCATCCTCAGTGTTTCTTCCTCAGAGTTTTCTCTGGCTCTACTAAGAAAGCGAGGATGTCTTGTGGTGGCTTGGGCGTAGAAGAGACTTCGCCTATTTTGGTTGGGTCTGACACAATTGACTCATGGGGCGTCTCGATGACGTCCTCAACTTTTATGGAGACTTCATTCTTTTGCTGCACGTCTTTGAAAGACATTTCCGATAGAGGAATGGAAATAAAGAATGAAATGTTATAAAGAGTTCTCACCTATTTATAGGAGAGATCTATTAACGAACCGGTCTTGGAAATCTTTTCATTCCCGAAAAGACCTATCTATTCGCTACATCAGATTCATCCATTTTGTGGAATTGAATCGACTTTCTGTTTCTTGAAAGATACGTTGGTTCATCCATTCTTTTATCAATATTGGCGTACATTCTCTATGACACCTGTCTTCTTATTTCCCCAGCTACCATTGTTGGATAAGCTGATTACTCTCCTTTGAGAGAAAATTTTTAATCTTCTATCTTACCAGTTGGTATAAAAAGTTGGATTTATTATTTATCATGTTCTATGACCTCCGAATAAATATTAAATCTATTTGTATTTCCTATCTATCATGTCCATTTGACCTCTGCATAGATATTAATCTACTTTTTTTGAGTTCTTACATGCTGTCATGTCCATATTACCTCTGATAGTATTGTATATTCTGAAAAAGAAAACAAGATTTCATTCATGTCTATATTACCTCTGGTTAAGTACAAATTATTGAGTTTAGAAGACTTGTCATTTCCATTCTCATATCATAAAAGTCTATTACATTTCTTAGACTTTCTTACAAATCATAATGGAAATCTATTACATCTTGGATTTTCATTCTATACAACAACGATGACCTAATCGAGATCTATTTCTTCTTTGGATCTTCTTCATCGGATTCGTTGTTGGTGTCAATTCCTTGCTGTCTGAGCCTCAATGGCAACCAGAATAGTAGGAATTAACTCTGGTCTTCTATCGGAGACGAGAGGAGAATCCAGAGTATGGCAGCCCAAAGATGTGTTGCTGCCAATACAATTGGTGGAGAAATGACGGCCCTTCAGAAGAGGTAGGAATGTATCCAGCATTAGGATACGATTCCTAGTCCTGCCGTAAAAGGAACTCTACTACCCAATTTCTCGGGATAGAGTTGACTCCACCATCCAACTTTTCGTGTATAAAGGCTCTTCCTACCATCCGAGGAAGACCCTTTTATCCCACAAAAAGTTCTAAGTTGTTTAATCTGCGTGTCAAAAGCGCATGAGCTCTATGATGTTGATGTCAGAATAATGCTCCTCACAGCATCCAAGTCGCCAATACCGGTTCTGGAAAAGTTCTTCAGCCAAGCTTCTGCAGAAAATAACAGAGAAAAAAATTTCAACAAAGTATCATCACCACATACTGGCCAATTAAAGTGTTGCTTGGGCACCTTATCAACAAGGCATTTTTACGCCAGTGTTTCGTGTGCACCTTATTCAACAAGGCCATTTTACGCCCATGTTTCATGTACATCTTATCTAAAAGGTTTGCGCCTGTGTTTTATGCGCTCCATATCTGTCAAAGATTTGCGCTCATTTTCAATAGGCGTGCCTTATCTATTAAAGATAGACATCTGTTTTCAACAAAAATCTCAAAGGAGGACAATTGTTTTATGAATCAAACTTACCATCAAGGTCAGATGGTTTGGCTTTAAGAGTGGTTGAATCAACGTCTGATGACTGAGCTACAAAGCAATGACATTGGAAAGCATCGTCATTATCAATCTCTTGTTGGAGAATGAAATCTTGCAAATAGCTATCTTCGGAGAAAAAGAATGAGAATGAGAATGAGAATGCATAAAACATTCTTTAACTCAGCTATTTATAAAGGGTCGAAGAAACGGTTGGTGTGAGTTTATTTCGGGAAAGATCCTAATAAAAGGCGCTCGTGACCATGACAGTTGCCACGTGTTGGTTTGTTTCTCTTGGGAATGAAAAACCATAGATACAGTCAAAAAAGGCGTGAAACAATTCTACATACCAATGCACTACACGAATAAAGATAAAATCAATACTAAGATTTTTATTTTTATAAAAAAGAAGGGAGAGTAGGCCCCTACAGATAAGTTGAAGTGTCAAGACACTTCTACATAAAATATTACTATTTCTTCTCTCCTTCGTTGGGCTGACAAGGGAGACACCTAATTCGTGCATGTTGTGGATCCCGGAACGACGCATCAGATTGAGGAATGCTTCTGCATCACCTGATCCTTCGTACGCAGTTGAGGGGCCACCATTTATACGACCGAAGATCGCTGGAGTCAGTCCAAACCACTCTACAAAGTTACGTGCTCGCTCGATCTCCGTCTCTGTGTCAATCCTAGAGCTCAGAGACTTTTCTTTGTCCGTCTGTTTCTTTGGTGCCATGACAATATGAGGATGAAAAGTGAGAATGAAGAACTCCTTATATATACAATCAAATCAACTCTTCATATTCCTTATGGGAAATTGATTATTATTAATGCAACTCTGGGAGATGAAGAGGTGTTCGAATGTTTTCAAGAAAAAAATTCATTATGACGGTTGAGTATTGACCGACACCATTTTTCATGTTCAAAGTATTTCGAAATTCTTGATATCTTTTCAAATTTCGAAAACTTTGAAGGGGGTCTTGTAGGAGCGTAAAAAGTACCTCATAAATCAAGTCAAAGAAGGAGAACTCTGCGCTCAACCAGGCTACTTTATGCCAGGGTTATTTTGTATTAAGCTTTACGCTAGCTACTCTGTACGCTGGCTATCCTTTACGCCAGCTACTCTGTACGCTGGCTATCCTTTACGCTAGCTGTTTACGATGGAAATAGACTGTCAGATCATGCATTTAATGCATCTGACATAATAATTTGTTGACAGCGTATATACGTAGAATTTGAAGAGATTTGATTTACACAAAAATCGATATTGTCGTTTAGTGCAAAACAGGCCACTTTACGCTCAATGAAATTACTTCTTTTTACGCACGATAGTTATGTGAGTTTTTACGCTCAAAACTATTGTGAGTGTAAGTCTATTTGAGCTACTTTACGCTCAAGGCTATTTTTAGCCACTTTACGCTGGGAAGTTTATTTGGGCTGTTTTTACGCCAATTTGCCACTTTACGTTCAGTATATGTTTGGGTCATTTTTAGCCCGATTGTTTCTGGCTACATGAGAACGTGGTTTGTCCACGTGGCTTTCATGCCACACTTATTGAAGAACGTGTGTACGTGCTTCCTGTTTTTGTTAATATAATGGGACACGTGTCAACGTATGTAGAGGGTAACTTCCATCGTGGGTGATAGTTGCCAGCGTGAAAATTCAAATGTGTTGCTTTTTACGCCCAAGGAGTCATGTCTATAAATAGACTTATTTTACACATCAAAAGCATCATGCACAGAGAGACAGAGAGAATACATAGAGATCAGAGCCCAGAGACTTTGATTTTTCGGAGCATTCTTCTTCAACCTTTCTTCCAGAATAGAGTGAAGCAAAGCAGAAAGTATTCGGTCTCGTCATCAGTGCCCAAGTGCGTCGATACCTTTCTGGTGACTTAGTTCTTCCAACTGTTCATCTTCTAGCAGTGATCTTCATCATCATCGTATGGTCCAAGGAACAAAGTGATCGCCTTCAGAACAGACTTCCATAGCAATACTTCCCAGAATATTTGTACTCTTTTGTACTCTTTCAAGTTTTTTTTAAAAGCCAATTTTAGGCATTTTGTTAAGTGAAACAGTAATTAGTTTTACAAATTACCAAAATCCATTTCTATGTGCCATTTTATCGAACACCTATTTAAATACACCGATACATGTCCGATACGGACACGAAATGGACACGATTTCCTATCAAACTTGGGCTACACCTGGGGAACCCTAAATGAATGCATATATGGGAAGAAATCAGGAATTTATTAGGGTTTGTAGGGTTTTACCTATTGAGAGTTCAAACTCAATGTAAAGGGCCTCGACTTGATGTCTTCCTTGGTTTGCTACGGTTCAAACGTCCTCAAACCTCGCTAGCAAGCACCCACAAGTCTTCTCTACTGTTGGGGATGATGATGCAATTGATTTGACTCAATTTGGGCTTAATTTGGATTAATTGGGAGAAGTTTAGGGAAGAACAAAGTAGGGTTCTTTTAGGTTTTTAAAAAGAGGCAAGGAGTTCTAAGTGTGACACTTATAGGAGGGAGGAGGGCTTGTATGGCTGTTGAAAAGATTAGAGTTAGGGTTTTGGATGAGTAGTTGAGGTTCTTCCATCCAATTTTTAGTCCTCCTATTGGTTCAATTAGTCCTAAGGCTTCTTTTTACAAATATCTCAAAGGAAAAATATCCTACCTAGGAATATCTAGATATTACTAACCTTGGCACTTAGTAGGAATATTCTAACCATGATTCTAATCTCAAGACCAATCTAGGTTCGGTTAAACTTCTAGGTTAAGGCTTAACTAAAAGATTAGTACAATATTTAATTAATCAAAATTACAATTCCACAAAATTGTCAAAATGACCAAAATACCCTTTGGCTAAAAATTGGTAATTTGAATTTCTAATCACATGACTAGGCTCCCTTGGTCATGGTTAGTCTCTAGGCTTAGCAAAAATAGAGTTTAACTAGTTAATCATCAAAATCGTAATTCAACATTTTAAATAGTTTTAAATTGATTAAAAATTACCAAAAATCATAATATAATTTAAATATTATTATTAAATGATTATAATCACAAAATTTTAAAATTACCCTCATTTGGAAAACTGGGTGTTACAAGAATAGGGTAATAGAAAGATTATCAACAATAAAAAGCAATTTAAAGGATAATAAAGGAAGAGAGAATCAAACACTCGATGTATCCTAGTATCCTCCCAAAGGGCGCTTCAGTCTCGAAACTCTCTCCGACTTTAATCCACTATTTGAGTAAATAGTTACAACACGAGTTTGGATACGAAGAACTCATCAAATTCTAACACGATTTTGGATCCAAAGAGCTCGTCAACTTCTTACACACGAGTTTCCTCCGAAGGCTCGTCAACTTCAACTTGAGCGAATGAAAGGTTTCGATATTCCTGAATACTTTGAAGATCTAAGATAAGAACTCTTAAATACTCTAGCACTTTTGATTGGATGACAAATTAAAGCTTTTAGGAGTAATGGTGGAGCTCTTTGGTAGTTGAGAAAGTTAAGGCTCAAATGGATAGATCTTTATGAAGAGAAATTATGCCTATTTATACAAATCCAAAGTCATAAAGAGCATTCAGCCGACGACCAGATTATCCGCAGATTTTGCAAAAATTCTTCGGATTATCCGATCAACAGTAACGGCTAGAAAAAGTGTCGTTGGATGCATTTAATATAACTGATAGATGTCGTTGGATTTGAATTTGAATAAGGCCAGCAAGGCATTCCAGATTATCCATCGGATTAAAGCAAAAGTCCGATGGATGATCCGAACTTACCCCAAAATACTTGTTGTTTTACGTTCAGATTATCTGACGGATTTTCATGAAAATATGGTAGATTTACGTTAAAATCCGACAGATTATCCGAACTTCACAAGAAATACTTGTTGGTTCTGATCGAATTATCCGTCGGATTACTAAGAAACTCCGACGGATTATCCGAACTTTGCCAAAAATACTTGCTTGTTCTGATCGAATTATGCGTCGGACTTCCACGGAGATCCGACGGATTATCCGACTCTTCTTAAAAACTAATTCAAATAATATATCATTTTAGTTTGTCATCCTTTATAAAGTGCGTACAATATTTCCTAGACACTTACAGACTCTTAGAGAGACAAGAACATTAGATCTGTAATTCTTTTGCTTGTTGTAGTCTTCTTGAGTGCTCGTAGGGTCTGCTGTTGTAAGTTTTTGGAATTATCTTGTTGCTTTCGAAAGACTTGTATCTTCATATAGGAGTCGTCTTTCTTATATCTTTATCTGACTGGTTTGTTGCTGTAGAATAATAGGGCTAAAACAGTACAGAGGTTAATTATAGTCAATATATCAAAATTGGTGTTCCAACAAAAGTATCATATCAACTATCCGCATCACCAACAGCATCAACAGGCGGCTGGGTCGGATTAAAGTATGCAGTCATCTGGTCAACGTTGGCAAAGGTCTGATCCTCATCAAGTCTTGGTCCGATAAAACAAGGTGACGGATGATAGCATCGGTGCAGTAGGATGATGAGTCATCGTCCACTGAATGTCTTCTATGGCATTTCTCAAGATAGCCTGGGAGATGTGGCAAAACTCAGTATCACTATAACGAGTCTGGTCAGCTTGACATTGTTGTCCCTTAAGAGTGACAAAAGCATGAAATCACTAATACAGCTCGTCGATAGTGTGACTCGGAACTGCAGGGGCTGGAATATCAGCTGAAGCACTGTTGGACTGGAGCTGGCGGTGGAGCATCACCAGGAGGATGTGGGAACCTCCTAAACCTGAGAAGCTCCGAAGGCGTCCTAGAGATAAACAAGAATCCAAAGGAATAGAAAATTTTTGAATGATTGCCGTCAGATGCATAAGGTAAAGGAGGTTACGGCCTTCCCTCCGACAGTTGATCATGAGTGCCAACATTATTTTGGGAAAGGAAAAGAAAATTCCAAAATAAATATGGTACATTGCGAATAATCCAAATACGTAATCTCGTCAGTAGATTCCGTCTTTGGAAAAGAGATGAAATAAAATGCGATGTAACTCATATAAGTGGTGGTTCAAGTTGTGTACGTATAGCCGTCTCCGAGGAACCGAATCTGGATGACACAATACGACTTTAAAAGATTCAAAGGTCATACTGTTAGTAAATTGAACTTTAGTTATGTCGACAAGAGCGTCATCATTTTTTGGCACTTGAAAATACTCGCTCAAATCGACAAAATTAAATTTAAATTCCATCCCGCTAACCGATGAATGAATACAATCTTCTGATTCTTGCAAGCTACAATAAAATATGCGTACCGCATTTTCATATATTGGATTTGAAACTTCCAAAAATTTACTAAGACCAAGATTTTCAAAAGTATTGAAATATTCCTATAAAACAATAAAATTGTTTGTTTTTCCCAGACATATTTTACAATAACGGAAATAATCAAACCAGTTAATAGATCTATCTAGAGAAATAAAAATGTAGGATCATATTCCTCATCGTCATCAGGACGAGAGGGACTAAAGATATTGACAGCTTCATACTCAATAGATGAAGAAGCAACATCTCTAATTTTTCCTCTTAAACAATCTAGGTGCCATAACAAAATTAAGGAAGAAATAGAGAGAATTATAACTCAAGATGAACAAAAAAGAAAGAGGAAGCCTTTCAAACACCGTAGATGTAGGAACGAAATCGTAAAGCAGAATACACTAGAGGGGGGAATAGAGTAGGCAGCAGAAAATTGCTAATTAAAAGCTTGTTAGCAGTTAGATAACAGATATAATAATAATCACAAAAAGTAAATGACAGAATTTAAAAGTGATCAGAAGGCAAACGCAAACACAGAGATTTATACTGGTTTCCCTCTGTTGAGGACTAGTCCAGTCGGAAGAACTCTAGCTTCCAGTTGAATCCACTATTGGAAAATCCTACAAGTTTTCATACGAAGTCCTTGCAACTTCTACAGACGCGAGCTTTGATACGAAGAACTCGTCCAACTTCAATTGTGAAGAGTTGAATCTTCTATCAAGCCTCTGATTACAATCTCTCTTGAAACTTCTAGACCGTACCGTACTGGCAAATCGACTAGAGGATTGTAACTGGCTTGGGATTTGAAAATGAAAGCTTTTAAGAACTCTTTGGAAGACTGAAAGCTTAAGAATGAGAAAAGATTGAAAGTGAATTGGTGTGTTGAAATGATCGAAATGCTTCTCTATTTATAGCTTTTCCAAAGACAGAACTCTGACAGAATTCGGACAGAATTCGGACAGAACTCTTTGTAACAACCCGTAACTGAAGGATGACCAAGTTCAAAAACCCAACGTTCACTAACGTTCCACATGGCCGAACTCTGGCCGAACTCGGGCCGAGTTCTCCTGAGGTTCTGCCAGTTCATTATTTGGAGAAAAATAAAGTTTAGCTTTTGAATAATCCTTCAAGGGCTTTTTGTAAAAAGAATATTTTTGTAAAAACATGGGTCACTTGTAAAAGGATAGGATAGTTTTGAAAACATTTTTCGGATAGCCTATTTGCCAGTACGACTCAGTGTACAAAGTATTCCTAGACTCAAATAAAATGAAAATACATTGCTTAGCAGGAAGTACATCCGGAGAGGCAAACGGCTTCAGTCTTGAACATTGTTGATAACTATTGTTGAGCAGTGTCAAAAACGTCGTAGGTAAAATCTGAGTTGATTTGCATTATATCGAGACAAAGTTTGATCAATTATTGAAATCAGGTTTGACCATGACCAATGGGCCAACAATCTCCCCATTTTGATAATTGACAAACCTTGCCGATATAACATCTAAGCTTGGATTCAAATCAAAATAGTAAAAAAAATTATTCATAATCTTGTATTTCAAAAACGATGTTAGATCCTTATTTCTCTCCCGTTGTCACTTAGCAAAATAATTGCATAAGAGAGGCTCCCCCGCAATCAATGCATAAGTAACAACAGTAAAGAAACACAAGAAAAATAATAATCATGACGTAGAAATAAAATAACATCACAGGCATGTATTTGTCTCAGGCAGTATGTAAAGAATGAAGCAACATAAAAAAATAGTGCTACTATAAGCTGAAACAAATAGAGTGCTGAATAAATATACTAAGATGCCAAAAACTGAGGAATAACCAAAAACAACCATGTCCATGAATAGTCACATAAGAAAAAGTACTATAAAATCTAAAAAGTACTGATAAAATCTTGGAATGTCGGAGCATTTCAAGTAAACATAAGACAGAAAGTAACAGTCTCAATCTAACATATCAAAACTCATCATCAGCTGCAGCACCACCATGTCCAGAAGGACCAGCTTTAGAAGTACCAACGCCAGAAGTGCGAAGAGTGGTGCCAGTGGTACATATACCATCATATGCGTTCCCTGGCTGGAACAGAGAGTGTACCGCCTCATCGTCAATGCGGTAGCCAGAAACAAAGGGTCTCGCGGCAGAGAGCTAGCAGAATGTCCTGTCTGTGCAAACTCCAGATCGACGAAGGAGTTAGCAATCGCCTGGAACCGAATCACATCACGGAACTCGTGTTCCCTAGAGGTCTCAACATAAAAAGACTGCAGATCTGATAAATGCTGATAGATACCCTCAAATGTCATAGGATAGGAATGAGGAGGAACATGTGCTGTGGGATCAGTGGGAGTATGCAGGAGGAGTAGGTATGCATTGGATGGAGGCAGATGCAATGCTGCGACGAGAGAGTTTGAGAAACTTGGACTCGGGGTCGACAGCCAAGTAGATAAATCAATATCAAATCTCTAAAATATGCGAGGAAGGAGCATCGCATAAGATAGGTTGCGGTCTCTCCCGCGACATCTACCCATCATCTGAATAATAGTCTTAGGGGCAGAAAAGGAATCCCTTAAAATATGATAAAGAGCAGAAAGCTCAAGTGCAGTGATATCATCTTTTGAAGTGGATTTAGGAAGTAAGGTGGAATAGATGATGCGATGTAATTCGTAGTTAAACAAGTTGAAGTTATTAGTCTTGAACTTTCCAGGAAGAACGCGTGCAGGCGCACATAGTTCATTCTTGAAACTCACGAGTGTCGTGCCATCGGGAAAATCAAAATCAGTGATGTCATCTAGCGGGCACCTTCGTTTGGAATACCTAGGATTTCCGCTAACGTGTCATCAGTGAATTCGATATCAATTCCTCCGATATGTGTCCTCACTGTAAAGTGTCTAACACGAAATTACAGTAGAATAATCTAATGGCATTAGTGGCAATAGAGAATTGTAAGGTGACAAAGTATTGTAACTCTAATGCCTCAAAGTAAGGACGATGATCAGGAAAGATAGTCCACTTGATCTGATCTGGTGCAAATAGTACGCATGTTAAATCAGTGTACCACATAACGCTTGATTGAAGTTTTTAAAATAAAATGCATCCGACGCACCACCCCCATCGTCCGATTGGACCGGAGAAAAGAGGCAATCCGTATGGGATCTGAAGACGATGCCTCCTCACTGGCATTGTTCTTCTTCCTCTTGAAAGGATTGAACTTAGGCATTCTTTCCCAAAAATTTCTATAAATCCTAAGTATTAAAAAGTGTGGAAGAAGGGATTATACCTTCCAAGAATTGGATATGTTGTAGAGGATGACGATCTTCGCACGAATCCAAAGTTTTGGAGAGAAACACCACACGAATTGGGAGAACAAAGAGGGAGTAGAACTAGGGTTTCGGAGGGGCGGAGCTGCTGTTGAGAGGATGTTTGGAAGTATGAAGAAGAAGGCCTCGGTTGCTGCTATTATATAAACACCCAACCGAACTCGGCCGAATTTGGACCGAACTCGGGCCGAATTCGCCTAGGGTTGCCTGGCTATATATATATTATTATATATATATATAATATATATATAGATATTATATATATATATAATCAAATGAGACCACATTTTTTTCATTAATTCGTTTCAAATACTTAATTCAAAGTTTAGTAATTTTAAATCTCAAAATAATATAATTAATATTATTTTATAAATTAATATTCTTTATTCAGCATCTGTCTCAGATTAGTTGTAGGAGTACTGTCCCAGCTAACGGAGGTTCACCGGGAACTCTTAAGTACCGCTTTGCTTCGACCGTAGTCGTGGTGACAGACAGACTCTTTTTCTTCTCTCGAAAACAGTTTATGAGTATCGAATAAATAATTAATAAAACAAAATTAATTAATATTATTGATATCTATAATTCCTAATTCTCGACGTAAATAGTTGAAACGATCTTCCGCTAATGGTTTTGTGAATATGTCAGCTAATTGATTCTGTGTGTCTATGTACAAGGTCTATATCTTCATTTGTTGATGATCTCTAAGAAATGTCGAATCTCGATATGTTTAGTATGAGAATGACATACAGGATTCTTAGTCAAATTAATAGAACTAGTGTTATCACAGAAAATAAGTATATGTAAAATACAATCCATAGTCTTCTAAGGTTTGTTTCATCCACAAAATTTGTGCACAACAACGTTCTGCGGCGATATACTCAGCCTCTATTGTTGATAATGTAACAGAATTTTGCTTTTTACTAAACCAAGAGACTAAAGCTTTTCCTAGGAAATGACATGTGCCCCTGGTGCTTTTTCTAACTACTTTGCATTCGGCAAAATCAGCATCGGAATAACCGGTTAGGTCAAACGACGTGGTTTTGGGATACCATAAGCCGATAGAAGAAGTACCTTTAAGGTATCGAAAGATACGCTTAACTGCGCACAGATGTGATTTCTTAGGATTGGCTTGAAAATGAGCACATAAGCAAACACTAAACATAATATCTGGTCGACTGGCAGTTAAATAAAGTAAGCTACCGATCATACCTCGATACTTACGTATGTCGACGGTTTGTCTTGTTCATCAATATCAAGCTTGGTTGAAGTCGCCATTGGAGTGCTAAGTGGCTTTGCTGCTTCCATGTCAAACTTCTTTAGTAGATCTTTTGTGTACTTAGCTTGATTTATGAACGTCCAATTGTTGGTTAGTTTGATTTGCAGTCCGAGAAAGAACTTCAACTCTCCCATCATGCTCATCTCAAACTCATTCTGCATACACTTTGAGAATTCTTGACACAGAGATTTATCAGTAGATCCAAAGATAATATCATCTACATAGACTTGAATCAAAAGAATTATTATTCAAAGACTTTATAAACAAAGTAGTGTCAACCTTTCCCTTTGAAAAATCGATATCAAGTAGAAAAGAGCTTAAACGATCATACCAAGCTCGAGGGGCTTGTTTCAAACCGTATAAAGCTTTCTTCAACTTGAAAACATATTCAGGAAATTTGAAATCAGTAAAACCAGGTGGTTGAGCTACATAAACCTCTTCTTTTATAAAACCATTTAAAAATAATTTTTGACATCCATTTAAAATTTGAAATTATGAAAAGATGCAAATGCATATAACATGCGAATGGATTCTAATCTCGCAACTGGGGCATAAGTCTCATCGTAGTCGATACCTTCTTCTTGATTGTATCATTGAGCTACGAGTCGAGCCTTATTACGAGTCACTAAACCATTCTCGTTCAGTTTATTTCGAAATACCCATCGGGTGCCAATGACCGGATGATCAATAGGCTTGGGAACAAGTTCCTAAACTTGATTCCGTTCAAATTTGTTTAATTCCTCTTGCATAGCATCTATCCAAAAATTATCACTACTGCTTCATCAATATTTTTGCTTCAAACTGAGATACAAAAGCAACACAAGAAGCTATATCTTTATTAGAAGAGCGAGTACTTACACCTTTGGTAATCTCACCAATTACCAAATTCTTTGGATGATCAGCCATAAAATTCAACCTTTTTGGCAGACTCCAAAGGTAGCTGGTTCCTGGATCTTCTCTAGGAGGATCAGCTGGTGCTTTGCTGGGTACATTGAGATCTTCATCATTGTCATCGATTGTCGTTTGATTGAGTTCATCAAAGGTGACATTGATCGACTCTTCGATGATCATAGTTCTTTTGTTGAAGACTCTGTATCCTTTACTTTTGCCCGCATAACCTAAAAATATACCTTCATCAGCCTTTTCGTCAAACTTTCCCGAATTATCTTTAGTATTAAGAATAAAATTTACAACCAAATATTCTAAAATATGAAACTGATGGAATTCTATCAAACCATAGCTCAAATGGAGTCTTCTTCGATTTGGATCGAATTAGAACTCTATTGAGAACAAAACAAGCTGTATTGACAGCTTCAGCCCAGAAATACTTGGGTAGACTAAACTGATTTAACATTACTCTGGCCATTTCTGATAGAGTTCTGTTCTTATGTTCTACAACTCCATTTTGTTGTGGAGTCCTAGGGTAGGAGAATTCGTGTATAAAACCGTATGTGTCACAAAATTGCTCAAACTCTGCATTCTCGAATTTGCCTCCATGATTGCTTCTAGTACGAGTGATCATGTAACCTTTTTCATTCTGTACTTTCTTGTAAAAGGTGACAAATTCCGATAATGCATCATTTTTGCGTGTCAGAAAATATACCCACGTGTATCTAGAATAATCATCTACAATTACAAAAGCATATAGCTTACCTCCGAGGCTAGCAACTCTGCTAGGACCAAATAAGTCCATATGTAGTAATTGTAGATCTAGTAGTACATACAGCGTTTACTGACTTGAAAGAGGATCTGGTAGCTTTGTTCTTTTCACATTGACTGCAACCACATCCTTCTTGAATGTAATGTCCGGTAAACCGCGTACTAGCTTCTTTGTGGATAATCTGGAAATAGTATCCATATTTGCATGACCGAGTCTCATATGCCACAGATGACTCTTATCGCTTTTAGCCATTAAATATCTACCTGAAATGTTAGTATCTTCCAACAAATAGAAAATATATATTGTCTTCTCTAATACCTTCAAATATAGTATTACCAGTTGAACTATCAATAATAGTACATTTGTCTTTTACGAAGTTAATACCATAACCGTGATCAGCTAAATGGCTTATGCTGAGCAGATTATGTTTTAACTCAGTAACAAGACAAACATCTTTAATTACTGGATAAGGAGCTTTACCAATATCACCAATACTGATTATATTCCCTTTTAGATTATTGCTGAAGGAGACATATCCTTCTTTATTCCTCTTCGACAGTGTTGCGGATAATGAAGCGTCACCGGTCATGTGCCGTGAGCAACCGCTGTCGAGGATCCATTTGCTTCTAGCATGTGAAGGGTGTCCCACCTACAAAACAATTTGCAGAAACTATTGGTACCCATTTCTTGTAGGGTCCTGACTGATTAGCTTTCGGTATCCATGCATAAATATTTAAATCTACTAGCTTTCTGACTCTACATATAGAAGATATATGACCAATGAGGCTACAATAATGACATTTAGTATGTTGAGTGTTGAAATTTGAGTGGTGTGCATGGTTGGTAGGTTTAGGTTTTCTAGTATATAAGAAAGTATACCTATTATCCTGTTTGGGCATAACCTTTTTAGGCAAAGGTTTGATAGGGTTAGGTCTGACAGTGTTAGGTTTGGAAATGTTCCAATTTTTTGGTAAGTGACACGTGTTAGGGTAGGAAGCAGCAGTCTCAGGCTATTTTCCTAACCTAATTTCCAATCTTTTGGAAGTGTCATATAACTTACTATAGTCAGAAGTGAGTGCTTCCATTCTAACTTGTGCACTTTGAAGACTTTTCTTCTCTTTAGAAAGTTCTTCTTTTAGTTGGTCAATAACCTTGTCTTTTTCTTCGGATGTCTTGGTAGTCACGTGTAATAAGAGCTTAATAGAAGAAAGCTCACCAGACTCACTAACATTATCTTTAACCTCAGGTAGTAGGTCGGTAAGTCTTTCTATTTCACCTTTGTACTCTTTGAGTACCTTCTTAGAGGTCTGATATTTGCTACATAGTTTCCTGTAATCACTTATCAGTTCACTGAAGGCTTCTCCTAATTGCTCAAAGGTAAGTCATCATATGTATCAACTATAGGTTCAGATAGTACTTGATCGGATGCCATAAAGCATACATTTGCAGCGTCTTCTGATTGTTCATCTTCTGAGTCGCTGGCTTCACTTTCATGCCATATGCTGGTGTTGGCATACTTCCGAGATGTTGATCTCTTCAGGTTCCTTTCTCGTATCTGTTGCTCTTCTTGCTTGTGTTTGTCGGACAGTCCTTCTTCATGTGTCCTTTCTTCTTACAGCCGTAGCAGACAGCATCATCTTGATACCAGTTGTTGCTGCCATTGTTCTCTTTTGTCTTCTTCTTATATCTCAAGAATCTTTTGAATTTTCTTGCAAGGAGTGCTTGATCTTCAGCATCAGATTCACTGTTGTCTGAATCATCTTCAGTAGATCTTCTGTGCTGAGCTTTGAAAGCAATCGTCTTCTCCTTTGGTGCAGGCTCTTCAAAGTCTTGTAGCTCTAGTTCATGAGTGAGTAGCTTACCCATGAGTACTTCAAGTGTCATGGTCGTGAGGTCGTTTTCTTCAATGATTGCAGTAGCCTTCGATATCCAGTTCTTTGTAAGTGCTCGCAGGAGTTTGCGAATCTTTTCATGGTTACTGTAATCTTTTCCTAGGGAGGACAAAGGATTTACAATATCCAAGAATCTTTTGAACATCTGAGTAACTGTTTCGTTGGGCTTCATCTTGAACGCCTCATACTCTTGAGTAAGTCTGCTGACCTTTGATTCTTTGACTTGAGTTGTGCCCTTATGTGTGACTTCAAGAAGTTTCCATACTTTATTTGCAGTTTGCAGATAGATACCTTGTTAAATTCAGTTCTGTCTAAAGCACAAAATAAAGCGTTAATAGCACGTACGTCAAGACTGGCCTTTTTCTTTTCTTCCTCTGTATATTTGTCATGGGGTTTTTCAGTTAAAACTCCATCAACATTTATACGAGGTAGCTTTTTATAGCCATCAATAACAATAGACCATAAATCAAAATCAAGAGATTTCAAAAAAAAAACTCATACGTATTTTCCAATAGGTGTAGTTTGTGCCGTCAAACAGTGGAGGTCAGTTTGTGGCTTGGCCTTCACTTGTGAATTTCACAGTTGCTATGTGTAAAGCTGTGATCTATATAAAATTGAATATAACTGCTGTTTTACCTTGCTTTACTGTATAACCCGCTCTGATACCAATTGTAGAACGAAATCGTAAAGCAGAATACTCTAGAGGGGGGTGAATAGAGTAGTAGGAAAATTGCTAATTAAAAGCTTGTTAGCAGTTAGATAACAGATATAATAATAATCACAAAAAGTAAATGACAGAATTTAAAAGTGATCAGAAGGCAAACGCAAACACAGAGATTTATACTGGTTTTCCTCTGGTGAGGACAAGTCTAGTCGGAAGAACTCTAGCTTCCAGTTGAATCCACTATTGGAAAATCCCGTAAGTTTTCATACGAAGTCCTTGCAACTTCTACAGACGCGAGCTTTGATACGAAGAACTCGTCCAACTTCAATTGTGAAGAGTTGAATCTTCTATCAAGCCTCTGATTACAATCTCTCTTGAAACTTCTAGACCGTACCGCACTAGCAAATCGACTCGAGGATTGTAACTGGCTTGGGATTTGAAAATGAAAGCTTTTAAGAACTCTTTGGAAGACTGAAAGCTTAAGAATGAGAGAAGATTGAAAGTGAATTGGTGTGTTGAAATGATCGAAATGCTTCTCTATTTATAGCTTTTCCAAAGACAGAACTCTGACAGAATTCGGGCAGAATTCGGACAGAACTCTTTGTAACAACCCGTAACTGAAGGATGACCAAGTTCAAAAACCCAATGTTCACTAACGTTCCACATGGCCGAACTATGGCCGAACTCTGGCCGAACTCGGGCCGAGTTCTCCTGAGGTTCTGCCAGTTCATTATTTGGAGAAAAATAAAGTTTGGCTTTTTGAATAATCCTTCAAGGGCTTTTTGTAAAAAGAATATTTTTGTAAAAACATGGGTCACTTGTAAAAGGATAGGATAGTTTTGAAAACATTTTTCGGATAGCCTATTTGCTAGTACGACTCGGTGTACAAAGTATTCCTAGACTCAAATAAAATAAAAATACATTGCTTAGCAAGAAGTACATCGGAGAGGCAAACGGCTTCAGTCTTGAACATTGTTGATAACCATTGTTGAACAGTATCCAAAACATCGTAGGTAACATCTGAGTTGACTTGCATTTATATCGAGACAGAGTTTGATCAATTATTGAAATCAGGTTGACCATGACCAATGGGCCAACAGTAGATCCAATAAATTTGGGTTGGGAAGCCTTAAAAATAAGCTTTCTAGGACTAGGATTTTGAAGTTTAGGGTTTTTGGGGGACCGTTTTCAGCTGTTTTAGAGAAGAAGTAGATGAAGGCTATTGTTCGACTCTCGGGTTAAATAAAAGTATTCCTATAGAATTCGTTCCAAACTCGGTCCGAGTTCGGTTCGAGTTTGAATTTGGTTCATTGAGTAATGAATGATAAAAGAAATTACTTAGAAACTTGGATTTCGCTGATTAATTAATATCTATTACTTTAGGTTACCCATAGGGGATGGATCCTAGCTTGCGGTAGTCCGAAGATGCTTGGCATTGTGTCGCTTAGGCTTTTATGCCTTGCTCATAGAAGGACCATTTCGGTTTGTACCAAAAATATCTTCGATTAGTAAATCGTTTGAATTTTAAATTTTAAGTATTTTTATTAATCATAGCACATTGTGGCTCCGAAAATTCAAGAATGCCTTGCTCGCGACAAATAGTTAAAATGATTCGGCTAGTAATTTTGTGGACATATCTGTCAGTTGATGATCTGTGTCAACAAATTATAGACAAATATCCCTATATTGTTGGTGATCACGTAAAAAGTTGTGACATATTTTTGTGCTTAGTGCGTGAGTGACATATATGGTTCTTAGTTAGATTAATTGTGCTAGTGTTATCATAGAATATGGAATCTTAGTACAGTGTAGATTATAGTCTTCTAAAGTTTGCTTCATCCACAAAATTTGAGCACAACAACGTCCTCCAGCGATACACTCAGCTCAGTTGTTGATAATGTTATAAAATTTTGTTTCTTGCTAAACCAAGAGACTAAATCATTACCTAGGAGATGACATGTACCACAGGTACTTTTACGATCTACTTTGCATCCGACAAAATTAGCATCAGAGTAATCGATTAGGTCAAACGATATGGTTTTGGGATAGCATAAGCCGACAGTATAAGTTTCTTTAAGGTATCGAAAGATACGCTTAACGGTACATATGTGTGATTCCTTAGGGTAAGCTTGATACCGTGCACAGATACAACAATAAACATAATATCAGGATGCCTAGCAGTTAAATACAGTAAACTTTCAATTATACCTCGATACTTACGCTGGTCGACTGGTTTGTCACTTTCATCGAGGTCAAGTCGAGTTGATGTAGCTATTGGCATGCCGATAGACTTTACATTATCTAAGTCAAACTTCTTTAGTAAGTCCTTCGTATACCTAGCTTGATTAATGAAGGTTCTCTGCGAGTGTTGTTTTATCTGAAGTCCTAGGAAGTAGTTGAGATCTTCCATCATACTTATCTTAAACTCATTCTGCATACACTTAGCGAAATCCAGACATAGTTTTTCATTAGTATAACCAAATATTATGTCATCAACATATATTTGCACAAGTAAAATACTATCATCTGAAGGTTTGATAAACAAAGTTGTATATATTTTTTCTTTTGAAAAACTATTTTCAACTAGGAAAGTACTTAGTCGTTCATACCAAGCACGAGGTGCTTGTTTGAGTCCATAAAGTACATTTCTTAACTTGAAAACGTGATCAGATTTTTTAAATCCTCAAAACCAGAGGGTTGCTTCATAAAAACCTCTTCTTTTATAAACCCGTTTAAAAATGCTCTTAACATACATTTGAAAAAGATTAAAATTATGAAAACATACGAATAGATTTTAGTCTAGCAACAGGAGCATAAGTCTCATAATCAATTTCTTCTTCTTGATTATAACCTTGTGCTACTAGACGTGCAACATGTCCATCCTCGTTTAGTTTATTTTGGAATACCCATTTGGTACCGATTACCGATTGACCAATCGGTTTAGAAACAAGTTCCCAAACTTGGTTTCTCTCAAATTGATTAAGTTCCTCTTGCATGACACTAATCCAAAATTCATTAAGAAAAGCATATGCTACTGATTTAGGTTATACTTGAGAAATGAAAGCTATATTAGATGCTATGTCTCTAGTAGAAGAATACGTACCTATTCCCTTGGATACAACACCTATAAAAAGTGTCTCTATGGTCTGGCATGAATTTCATTTTTTTAGGCAGACTCTCCAGATAGTTCTCGTCGGTAGCAGTATCTTTAGGTGCTTTTGATTGATTTCGTACATCTTCGTCATCATTGTCGCTAGGTTTTTGACGGTTGAGCTCATCAAAGAAAACATTAATAAATTCTTCAACAATCATAGATCTCTTACTGAAAATCCTATATTCCTTACTCTTGGCAGCATACCCGAGGAATATTCCTTCATCTGCCTTTGAGTCAAACTTACACAAGTTATTCTTGGTGTTCAGGATAAAGCAGCAACATCTAAAAACTTTTAAATAAGAAACATTATGAATCTTTCCAAACCACAATTCGTAGGAGATTTTCTTCGATATAGGTCGAATTAACATCCTATTTAAGATATGACAGGCTGTACTTACATTTTCTGCCCAAAATTATTTCAGAAGATTGTGTTGGTTAAGCATGACTCTAGCCATATCGCTTAGAGTTCTATTCGTTCGCTCCATAATACCATTTTGTTGAGAAGTTTTAGGACAAGCAAGTTCATGGTAATATCCATTATCATCACAAAACATTTTGAAATCAGTATTTTCGAATTTGCCGCCATTATCACTTCGGATTCGAGTAACCATGAAGCCTTTTTTCGTTTTAAACATTTTTACAAAATAATTAAAATTTAAAAATAGCATCGCTTTTATTTGATAGAAAGTAAACCCATGTAAATCGAGAGAAATCATCAATAATAACAAAAGCGTAAAGCTTACTGTCACGACCCGCACCCTAGAGTTAGGGCACGAGAACGTAACAACGCCCAGCCTACGCCGCAGTGTCGGCGGTAGAACGCTGTCCTAGGTCTCAATGCATCTAACAGTATAAGACTAAACAGTATACTCCCTGAATGGGGGTGACTTAGCAGATACAAACTCAATCACATCTAAGGTAGAGCATGATAAAGATAGATAAATGAAATCCAAAATAATACAGGAGATAGAGTCTAAGTGTCTAAGATACATGAACCCAGAAGTACATCTCAAAACTTGAATAAAGATACAGTAATCCACAAGGTAAATACAACTCCAGACAAAATAAAAACTACCTAAACAACCTCTAATGTGTCTTCTCTAGGCTAGCAGGCAATCCCTAAGCTATCTGTAAAATTTCAACAGGTCCAGTCAGGAGTGGAACGAGCACATTACATCTCAACAGTTCATAGCAGGTTAGAAAATATAATCATGCAGTAAAGTAAGATACAGGTACTGAAAGAAATGCTGTATGTAAACAGAGAGAGAGCTGTAATAGAAATATCTACTATACATAGAGAACTAGCAGTGACTAGTGAGTCAGAGTACAATATGAACATGTAAATGGCCTGGGATGATTCAATGAAGACACTACGGAATGATTCAATGAAGATACTACTGGTGTATTATTCACATGTCCAATTCTACTCCCCCGTACCCCCAATCAATACACAAGGATCCAGCCAGGTTATGTTATATGATTCCATGCAAGGCCCGCGAAGGATGATACATGGATGTCCCATAAATGGGGAGTCTGGGGGTTACCCAACTGTGTAAGATTCAAGAGACTCTGTGATCATGAGGGTACATGTCACAAGTAATCAAGTGAACTAAGAAGCATAGTGATACGCCATGTAAGTGAAACGCACAGAACACGTAGTACCCGATGCTCCCTAAGGATAACATCTCAAGAAAGGATCCATATAGTACCAATCCGTGTGACCATCGTGACAGTAAAGTATATCTACTGCAGGAAATAATTCTAAGCAGGATATGAAATGATCAGAGAATGTACTCGCCTTGATAACCTGAACAGCTGATAAGTATAGGGGGTCCCACTGAAGCCACAGAGTCCTATTTAAAGCAACACAGGTTACAAGGTGTTCAAGTTAAAATAAATGAATCCCTACAGGCAATCTATATTATTCTAGGTTCTTCTAAGTCAAATTAACTCTAGGTCAACTCCGGTCAATAATTTAGTCAAACTAGGTCAAGCGTTGACTTATAGTTGACTTTGGGTCAACTGGTCAACTCTGGTCAAACAGGGTAAATCTAATCTATATAAAGTGTACTTCGTTATTTGTACGTCGAAACTTACGGCACAAATCGAGATAAGAAGATTATCGGTAAGGTTGATAATCTTATTATAGTGATCCACGTATCCAATTTGTCAATTTTAGCGATATGAGATCACTGAATTGACTGATCTCAGTTTCGTTGTACTAATCCCGAAATACGAACATTATATGAATTAATTATTAATTAATTATAAAAGGTTAAACTCAGAGAAATTATCAACAATATTGTCGGACGATGAAATGAACATCGCCAACGTGTCCAGAACGGTCAAATTAGCTAGGATAGCCTACCCAACGGTCCAATTTGGACACAAGGGCAAAAAGCTAATTTCGGGTCAAAACGGTGTCCATCGGAGCCGTTTTGCACCGAAAAACGTGCAAGAAAAAAGTCTATAAATATAACAAATTATATGTCCACAAAACCAGAATGTCGATACGAACCCAACGGTATCTCCAGAATTGGATTCCGTTGACCCGATCTCCATTTGGCCCGTTGACCAGAACTTGGAATTTCGGTTTGCACGGAAATACGTGCCAGAGCCAAAGTTCTCAAAACTCAGCAAACTACCTGTCAACGAGTCCAAATGATGATACGAACTCAACGGTATCTCCGGAATTGGATTCCGATGAGCCGATCTCAAAATGACCCGTTGACCCGGATATTGGTATCCGACTTGCACCGAATGCGTGCCAGACCCAATGTCCACCAAAACTAGCAAAATATATGTCAACGAGTCCAGAATGACGATACAAATCATCGGTATATCCAGAATTGGATTCCGATGAGCCGGCGTCAAAAAGTCCCGTTGACCCGAATGTGGGACCCGCTTTGCACCGAAAAACGTGCCCGGGCTCACGTTCTCCAAATCTAACAAATTTTATATGAAAACATGCCAGAACGACGCCACAAGTCTAATGGTGGTGTCAGAAATGAAATCTGGAGTCCCGTGTTCAAAAATGGAATTTTACAAGTTGGAAATTACGAATTCGGCCAACTTTGGCGTCAATTCAACCAATCAAACAAGCTCACAATGAAACGAAACTGGAGGGGTAGTAAGAGGGTTATACCAGCTTTGCACCGGAACTGGTAGCATGCCAAACGGAGCTGCGGTGGAGGAGATACAAGCTGACGAAGTTGGCCCGCGAAACTGTCCAAATAATACAATTTAAACGGTCAACTTGGTGGCCGGTTTTTATATATCAAACGATAAAATTACGGACAAAAATTGACAGGGATGAAGGTGGATATACCAAGATTGCGACGGAGCGAAGAAATCGCCGATCCAACGGTCGGATCTCCGGAAAAATACGCGAAGTTGCTGCGACGGAGCGCCAAAATGAACTCGATTCCGCGCGCATCACGACGGGACGTCGTTCAAAACACAGAAATCGCCTCGACGGCGCGTCCCGGAGGACGGTGGCCGCCATGGGAGGAGACCCTAGCGTGCGCCCGGCCACGTGGGGGTCGACCACGTCGACCACGGCGGCGGTGGCGCCGGCGGTGGCCGCCTGAACGCGCGCAAGCCCGCGGCTGTTGTGGCCGATGTTGCATGTGTGTGCGGTGCACAGCTGCTGCGTTGGCCGCTGTACGGCACGGGGAGGCCGACTGGCCACGACGAGGCCAGGGGCATGGCGGCGGATCACCTCGACGAGGGTGGAGGTGGAACGAAGGTTGATGGAGGAGTTGAATGGTGGTGTGGTGATGGTCGCTAATGAAAAGAGGCGGAGGAGAAAGAGATGGAGGCGCGACTGTAGTGGGTGGCCGGCCGTGCTTGGCCACGGCGGAGGCCGGCCAGGGTGAGGTCGGAGCTCCGGCAATGGGTGGTGTCGGGTTTCCTAGTAGGTATGGTGGTGATGGATGATGATGGTTAGAAGAATAAGGAGGAAGGAGGTGAAAGAGAGAATGAGGAGGGTGGTGCTGCTGTGGAGGTCGGCCGACGGCCAGGTGGGGGAGGCCGGGGTCGTCCCTGCCAAGGAGGAGAGGAAGTCGGGTCGGGCCATGGCTGCTGTGGAGTTTAGTTTTTGTTGTTGTGGTGGTTTTTGTGGGAATTGAATAAGGAGAGAGAGAGAGAGAGAGAGGATAGTAAATGTGAGAAGAGAGAGAGAAAAAAGTGTTCTCCCTAGAAATTAGGGCCGGCCACATGGCTGAGTGTGGAAAAATTTGATGTAGGGAAAAAATGGATGGATAGGATTAAATGGAGAGATCCTATGGCTAGGACTTATATTGGAAAAATGGTCATTTCAATTGAGATTTAATAAAAAGAATTTTCCAATAAATATAGAAAAATAGGGAGAAGAGTACTTGATATTTTTGGACAAGAAAAATATGAGGGTGCTACGATGGAGGGTAGCACGAAGCTGGACTGGACTCGGTGGAGCCAGATGGGTCAAAACTGGACATTGTGGAAAAAATCGAATTAGAAAATAGGCGTTGATGATCATGTGTAAATAAGTAGCACATGGGATTCCAATAAATGGGACACAAGTGGCGGACGGGTAGTAGGCTCAACGTGCGCCATGTCCATAGTTGGGTCGGACAGGTTTTGGTCGACAGGGGACCCACAAATCAAGTTGGAAGATGAATGTGACGCCGTGGAATGAAATAAAATCGGGTCACGTCGGAAAGTTGTGCGAATCAAATGGAGCACAAAATAACGTGTCTGAGTGGGACACGAAGGTCATGGGTGACGAGCGTCTCGAGTAGATCATCAATGAGGAGTTGTTTTCAAGAAACTGACTGGTCTTGCGCTCCCAATTTAAATGTCATGGTAACGCGCTGAAAATGATCAAGAAAAATTGTGGGAAAATAAATAACAATCGAATGGTCTAAACCGACCCAAAGTTCAGCGAAGCAGAAAGAGCAGAAGGGAACAAGTTTGGATGGGACACTATATACCGTCATGAAGGTAATCCTGTCCACTCCAAAACTCATGAAGATTTCCAGAGTTGAACATCCCTGATACTCCAAATATCAAAGGCATGGAAAAGTACACTTACAGAATAAATATAGAATAAAATATTTATCAAACCAAATAGCCAGAAAAATAAAATAAAATAAAAAAAATTTAACCCAAATTCAGGGTGCTCACATCCTACCCACCTTATAAAAATTTCGTCCTCGAAATTAAAATGTCCATACTCCCTCTAGGTCAAACCCCACAATCAAGTCCCAGAACTTAAACAAATCATACCATCAAAAGAACAACGTCCAGGGTCATGGCATACGGTGGTAGTGAAAGTCTCATCTAGGTATACTAGTCATGCTAACTGAATCGGTCATAGGGTATCAACACAAGCAATCTAGGGTGCTGAACGAAAAAAGTTACAGAAATAACAAATCATCAAAACTGTAAGGCGGTCTACCATCCTATATGAAACTGGTACTCATCAAAAAAAATAAAATAAAGGTAACTACCAATTATCTGAAAAATATTATTCCAGAAAAAAATCAAATCATTAGTTAAGGAATGAAAGTCAATTGCGTTGAAATTCAATTACAATACATATAAAATATTAGTCTCGATACGATCTAAGTTGATCAAATTGGGAAAATCAAGATTTAGGCAATATGGAGGACAGGTTCAACAAAGTCTGAGATCGAGCATACAAGAATAGAGATTCAGGTCACAATCAAAATTAAGTACAACCCAAGATATAATTATGATAAGAAAATAATCGAAGTCGATTTGTCGTGATTAAGGAAACTAGGATTCAATGATATTGAAAAACCCCTTTAGAGAAAAACGGGAAAAGATTTCATACGAAGTCAGTAAATCATCTCTCTCTAACATTATCAGTTTACCATTTGCTAATCATATTTTCTCACAAATCCTAATATAAATCAACCGTTATATGTCTACCCTCAAAAATTTCTATAACCTTCAGTCATCTAAATTTTACCATGATCACGATAGACAAAAATTCAATCTTCTAAAACATTTCCCACGAAGCATACCCCTCTTAATTAGGAGTCAACACTTATCCATTTAATCAAAATAAATTTTTTTTTTCACCTCGTTTTAATTTAGATCCAAAACCTCTAAATCCAGTTTATGAAATCCTCGAACTTGTTTAAATCGAGTCTCATATTTACTCAGTTCCAATACCACTATGCCATACCAATTTATTCCCGTTTATAAATCACCCTTCATATTCCTTCAACGTTTATCTTCAAATATTATCCTTTTTGAATTCCATAATTTCTTCTAATCATCTAAAATAATTTCTATAACGTAAAATCCTTGTGTTCTCTTTGTCTCTAGTCACCCTCTCAAAATACTGGTTCAACTTCGCATAATCATAGAATACAATCAAATTCTCATTTCCATCTCTAAATTTTACATAGCCTTGTAATAGTTCCCAAGAATCAATAACCAAGATTTTAAGTCCTCAAAACTTGGTTGACCTCTGATATCCTCATTAGTTTTGAAATACATCCATGAATTATCCATAACCAACTTTCTGTGATTGTTTCTAAATTGATAACATTTATCTTCGATTTTATTTTAAACCTTTACCACATCTCCATTTTGAATTTTTCACATTTGACATCCAACATTTTAATTCCTACAAAATTATCACATGATAACCAATTACGTCATTTCCATACTAGATGATTTACGTCACTTCCTCAACATTTCTCAGGCAAAATGGTATGAAGGTTCAAGAGTTTTCAAGGTATAGCTGACAGAATTATATACGAGACAAGGAATTGATGTAATCATGATAGTTGTATATACAAGGAATGATGAAATAAAATTGGCAGGAAAAGAAATGGTAATAAAATCTGTTCTACTTATCCGTTTTAAAAGAGGAAACCATTTTAAAATCCAGAGTTAAAATATCAAATTTAAGATAAAGTCTAGCAAAATTATCGATTCATTGTATTATGAAAAACTCATAGCAAGAAATTTCACAAGGTTTATAAAACCAACTAAACTTACTCCTGAGTTAAATAATAGGAAACTAGACAAACAAACAAATAATAATTCTTTTCTTTTTTTGAATGACTGAAACAAAAGTAAAGAAAATGTTTGAAAATATTTAAGGTATAATCTGATAATCATATGCGTCTATCCAAAATCATGGTACTCTAAATCCTCATCATACCAGTAAGCAAGGCTACAATAATCACAGAGTCCTCGACTTTGGCACATACGTCTAGAATCGTGGTATTTAATTTTTGCGGTGCCGCTAGCTTGGCTGCGAAAACCTTAAATTCCCACACCCGAGAAATATATCCAAGTCAGACTATATGTCCTCACCATGCTGACTAATATGACCGTAGAGGACTAGATTTCCATAACTTAGATGACCTAGCCCATATAATTTCATCTTGCCAAAAATTAAATTAATCAATAATGAATACTCAAAAATCAATCAAATTTATTAACGAACATCAAAATTCAAAAATGAACAAAATCCATCAAAATACAAACTCGATTGCAACCGCTATTATCAAAATTCAAAATTCGAGAATCATCCATCAAAATTAATAAATACAAACTCAAATTCAACAATAATCCCTTAAAATTAAATTTAATAACAAAAAATAAAGATAAATCAAATCAAGGGAAAAAGAGTTTTTAAATCGAAGTTAAATAAGATTCTCCAGGGTCGTCCCAGAATCTCTCAAGGGTTCCTAACTGTGATTGAGTATCTTCAAAAATATATCATATTCCTAGTACAGGCTGTAGTGGTACTCAAGTTCGAATACCACTACACTTTTAGTCTCGACCTGCATGGGCCACCACTAAAATGTGTCACGACCCGCACCCTAGAGTTAGGGCACGAGAACGTAACAACGCCCAGCCTACGCCGCAGTGTCGGCGGTAGAACGCTGTCCTAGGTCTCAATACATCTAACAGTATAAGACTAAACAGTTTATACTCCCCGAATGGGGTGACTTAGCAGATACAAACTCAATCACATCTAAGGTAGAGCATGATAAAGATAGATAAAACATGAAATCCAAAATAAATACAGGAGATAGAAGTCTAAGTGTCTAAGATACATGAACCTAGAAGTACATCTCAAAACTTGAATAAAGATACAGTAATCTACAAGGTAAATACAACTCTAGACAAAATGAAATAACTACCTAAACAACCTCTAATGTGTCTCTCTAGGCTAGCAGGCAATCCCCAAGCTATCTGTAAAATTTATCAACAGGTCCAGTCAGGACTGGAACGAGCACATTACATCTCAACAGTTCATAGCAGGTTAGAAAATATAATCATGCAGTAAAGTAAGATACATGTACTGAAAAAAATGCTGTATATAAATAGAGAGAGCTGTAATAGAAATATCTACTATACATAGAGAACTAGCAGTGACTAGTGAGTCAGAGTACAATATGAACATGTAAATGGCCTGGGATGATTCAATGAAGACACTACGGAATGATTCAATGAAGATACTACTGGTGTATTATTCACATGTCCAATTCTACTCCCCCGTACCCCCAATCAATACACAAGGATCCAGCCAGGTTATGTTATATGATTCCATGCAAGGCCCGCGAAGGGTGATACATGGATGTCCCATAAATGGGGTCTGGGGGTTACCCAACTGTGTAAGATTCAAGAGACTCTGTGATCATGAGGGTACATGTCACAAGTAATCAAGTGAACCAAGAAGCATAGTGATAAGCCATGTAAGTGAAACGCACAGAACACGTAGTACCCGATGCTCCCTAAGGATAACATCTCAAGAAAGGATCCATATAGTACCAATCGTGTGACCATCATGACAGTACAAGTAAAGTAATCTACTGCAGGAAATAATTCTAAGCAGGATATGAAATGATCAGAGAATGTACTCGCCTCGATAACCTGAACAGCTGATAAGTATAGGGGGTCCCACTGAAGCCACAGAGTCCTATTTAAAGCAACACAGGTTACAAGGTGTTCAAGTTTAAAATAAATGAATCCCTACAGGCAATCTATATTATTCTAGGTTCTTCTGAGTCAAATTAACTCTAGGTCAACTCCGGTCAATAATTTAGTCAAACTAGGTCAAGCATTGACTTATAGTTGACTTTGGGTCAACTAGTCAACTCTGGTCAAACAGGGTAAATCTAATCTAATATAAAGTGTACTTCGTTATTTGTACGTCGAAACTTACGGCACGCAAATCGAGATAAGAAGATTATCGATAAGGTTGATAATCTTATTATAGTGATCCACGTATCCAATTTGTCAATTTCAGCGATATGAGATCACTGGAATTGACTGACTCAGTTTCGTTGTCCTAATCCCGAAATACGAACATTATATGAATTAATTATTAATTAATTATAAAAAGGTTAAACTCAGAGAAATTATCAACAACATTGTCGGACGATGAAATGAACATCGCCAACGTGTCCAGAACGGTCAAATTAGCTAGGATAGCCTACCCAACGGTCCAATTTGGACACAAGGACAAAAAGGTAATTTCGGGTCAAAACGGTGCCCATGTCGGAGCCGTTTTGCACCAAAAAATGTGCAAGAAAATAAGTCTATAAAATATAACAAATTATATGTCCACGAAACCAGAATGTCGATACGAACCCAACGGTATCTCCAGAATTGGATTCCGTTGACCCGATCTCCATTTGGCCCGTTGACCAGAACTTGGAATTCCGATTTGCACGAAAATGCGTGCCAGAGCCAAAGTTCTCAAAACTCAGCAAACTACCTGCCAATGAGACCAGAATGATGATACAAACTCAACGGTATCTCCGGAATTGGATTCGATGAGCCGATCTCAAAATGACCCGTTGACCCGGATATTGGTATCCGACTTGCACCGAAATGCGTGCCAGACCCAATGTCCACCAAAACCTAGCAAAATATATGTCAATGAGTCCAGAATGACGATACAAACTCATCGGTATATCCGGAATTGGATTCCGATGAGCCGACGTCAAAAGTCCCGTTGACCCGGAATGTGGGACCCGCTTTGCACCGAAAAACGTGCCCGGGCTCACGTTCTCCAAATCTAACAAATTTTATGTGAAAATATGCTAGAACGACGCCACAAGTCTAATGGTGGTGTCAGAAATGAAATCTGGAGTCCCGTGTTCAAAAATAGAATTTTACAAGTTGGAAATTACGAATTCGGACGGCCAACTTTGGCGTCGAATTCAACCAATCAAACAAGCTCACAATGAAACGAAACTGGAGGGGTAGTAAGAGGGTTATACCAGCTTTGCACCGGAACTGGTAGCACGCCAAACGGAGCTGCGGTGGAGGAGATACAAGCTGACGAAGTTGGCCCCGTGAAACTGTCCAAATTTAATACAATTTAAACGGTCAACTTGGTGGCCGGTTTTCATATATCAAACGATAAAATTATCGGACGAAAATTGACAGGGATGAAGGTGGATATACCAAGATTGCGACGGAGCGAAGAAATCGCCGATCCAACGGTCGGATCTCCGGAAAAATGCGCACGAAGTTGCTACGACGGAGCGCCAAAATGAACTCGATTCCGCGCGCGTCACGACGGGACGTCGTTCAAAACGCAGAAATCGCCTCGACGGCGCATCCCGGAGGACGGTGGCTGCCATGGAAGGAGACCCTAGCGTGCGCCCGGCCACGTGGGGGTCGACCACGCCGACCACGGCGGCGGTGGCACCGGCGGTGGCCGCCTGAACGCGCGCAAGCCCGCGGCTGTTGTGGCCGACGTTGCACTGTTGTGTACGGTATACAGCTGCTACCGTTGGCCGCTATGCGGTGCGGGGAGGCCAACCGGCGAGGCCAGGGGGCATGGCGGCGGATCACCTCGACGAGGGTGGAGGTGGAACGAAGGTTGATGGAGGAGTTGAATGGTGGTGATGGTGATGGTCGCTAATGAAAAGAGGAGGAGGAGAAAGAGATGGAGGCGCGGCTGTAGCGGGTGGCTGGCCGTGCTTGGCCACGACGGAGGCCGGCCAGGGTGAGGTCGGAGCTCCGGCAATGGGGTGGTGTCGGGTTTCCTAGTAGGTGTGGTGGTGATGGATGATGATGGTTAGAAGAATAAGGAGGAAGGAGGTGAAAGAGAGAATGAGGAGGGTGGTGCTGCTGTGGAGGTCGGCCGACGGCCAGGTGGGGGAGGCCGGGGTCGTCCCTACCAAGGAGGAGAGGAAGTCGGGTCAGGCCATGGCTGCTGTGGAGTTTAGTTTTTGTTGTTGTTGTAGTTTTTGTGGGAATTGAATAAGGAGAGAGAGAGGATAGTAAATGTGAGAAAGAGAGAGAGGAAAAAGTGTTCTCATTAGGGCCGGCCACATGGCTGAGTGTGGAAAAATTTGATGTAGGGAAAAATGGATGGATAGGATTAAATGGAGAGATCCTATGGCTAGGACTTATATAAGAAAAATGGTCATTTCAATTGAGATTTAATAAAAGAATTTTCCAATAAATATAGAAAAATAGGGAGAAGAGTACTTGATATTTTTGGACAAGAAAAATATGAGGGTGCTACGATGGAGGGTAGCACGAAGCTGGACTGGACTCGGTGGAGCCAGATGGGTCAAAACTGGACATTGTGCAAAAAATCGAATTAGAAAATAGGCGTTGATGATCATGTGTAAATAAGTAGCACATAGGGATTCCAATAAATGGGACACAAGTGGCGGACGGGTAGTAGGCTCAACGTGGGCCATGTCCATAGTTGGGTCGGACAGGTTTTGGTCGACAGGGGACCCACAAATCAAGTTGGAAGATGAATGTGACGCCGTGGAATGAAATAAAATCGGGTCACGCATCGGGAAGCGAATCAAATGGAGCACAAAATGACGTGTCTGAGTGGGACACGAAGGTATTGGGTGACGAGCGTCTCGAGTAGATCATCAATGAGGAGTTGGTTTCAAGAAACTGACTGGTCTTGCGCTCCCAATTTAAATGTCATGGTAACGCGCTGAAAATGATCAAGAAAAATTTTGGGAAAATAAATAACAATAGAATGGTCTAAACCGACCCAAAGTTCAGCGAAGCAGAAAGAGCAGAAGGGAACTAGTTTGGATGGGACACTATATACCGTCATGAAGGTAATCTTGTCCACTCCAAAACTCATGAAGAAGATTTCCAGAGTTGAACATCCCTGATACTCCAAATATCAAAGGCATGGAAAAGTACACTTACAGAATAAATAAATAGAATAAAATATTTATCAAACCAAATAGCCAGAAAAATAAAATAAAATAAAAAAAATTTCAACCCGAAATTCAGGGTGCTCACACTTACCGCCAAGACTAGCGACTCTATTAGGACCTATAAATTTATTACAACGGTCTAGAAGTGCTTACAACATTGAGGATTTAAATGATGACTTAGTTTCTTTGCCCTTTTCACAATCTGAGCATATCATATCTCTCTTGATGGAAATTTCTGGGAGTTCTTTTACCAGTTTCTTAGTAGATAGCCTTGAAATAATATCCATGTTAGCATGTCCTAGCCTCATGTGCCATAGCCAACTTTCATCTTGATTGGCTATTAGGCATTACCTATACTATTAGTACTTTCTAAATATATATATATATATATATATATATATATATATATATATATATATATATATATATATTATTATATATATATATATATTTTTTTATATATATATATATATATATATATATATATATATATATAATTTAAAAAAATATATATATATATATAATTTTTTTGATAACCCCCTTCTTTTATTAAAGACGGCTCGAAACCAAAGCCGAATCACGTATACAAGGTGCAAAATGACGAAGCCTATACAAGTATAAAGAAAGAGAGGGGGGCGGGACAACCGCCAGGAACTACGGGAGGAGGACTGAGCAGAATGTATTCGAACTGTGGGAGCACAGCGTGCTTCTCTTGCGGCATTGGCGGAAAAACTCCCGCGCGAGCTGGTCGGCAGAGTATTGGTGACCTTCGTATCTCGCCTTGTTGCGATTCTTCTAAATCACCCATGTAGCGGCCGCTACGACGATCTGGTGGCCATGGGAGGCTGAACCCCAAGAGGTTGCTAGATCGTGGAAGCGTCCACCGCCCGGATCTATGTTAAATAACCGGTTAAGGGTCCTCCAAATACTGTCTGGAAGGGCCCCCTGACAGAATGTGTGGTCGATTGTCTCCATCTGACGCTCAGAGCAGCAGGTGCATGTAGAAGCTAAGCTGATCTCGATGGTGTTGAGAATGTCGTCTGTGGGTAACTTTATTCTAATGGCTCTCCATATAAGAAAGGACCACTTCTTGGGGATGCATGTTTGCCAAAATTGTACAATGGGAGTATGCTACTGACCGGTACCCCGGATGGTGCTTCTCGCCGACCTCACCGAAAAGGCCCCCGACGCTTCCAGAATCCATCTCAGCTCGTCTGCCTCGTCTCCAATACGTATTTCGCTCACGCAAATGCTGTCTACCGCTTCATTACCGAACCATTCGCAAATCTGATTCCACTTCCAGTCATCGTTGGTGTGGTTCCACAAGTCACTTATCCTGCTTCCTCTCAGGATCTCCGTGCGACAAGGGATCAAGCAATCCCCGACCCATCTATCCAGGAATGGGTTCGAATCCCCCGTACCCAAATAAAGTCTCATTGCAGGCTCGACAAGGTCATGGCCAATGAGGATGCGACGCCATGCCGCTGAGGATCTACAGTTGGAAGTGGCCAAAGAAGGGTGGGTGTGTTTGAAGTACCTGGCTTTCAAAACCTGCTCCATAAGTTGTTGGTCGTGCGTAGTTTCCACCATAATTTTATCAAAAATTCTTTAACAATGTGTGAGTTTGGTGAAACCCAAACCCCCTTCACCGGTGGGGTGAGCCATAGAGTCCCAGCTGGCTCAGTGGTGCTTATCAAGGCCGTTACTATGCCCCCAAAATAAATTACAAAAGATCTGTTCAATCGAAGACATGACTATCTTTTGCGGTGAGCAAGCTGCCAGAGTATGAATGGGATGGAGGTAAGGACGTGGTTGATGAGGATCATCTTGCCACCAGGGGATAAGGTAGCATTGTGCCACCCCGCGAGCTTCTTCCTGATTCTATTAGACAAGTCCTCGAAAAGGGCCACGTTGTATTTCCCGTGCGCTAGAGGGCAGCCAAGCTAGTTGAACGAAGGGTTGGCAACAGAGAAGGAAGTTAAGTTGGAGAGATTGATGGCATGCTCTCTAGTAGTCTTGTGATGGGCGTAGATTATGTTCTTAGAGTGGTTGATCTTCTGGACAGAGCATCTAGAGTACCGCTGCAGTGTGTTATGGACCACTGCCACCGCTCCTTCATAAGAGAAGATGAGTAAATCGTCAGCGAAGGCCAGATGGGTGATGATAGGGCACCTGCTGGAAGTGTAATAGTACTGGAAGTTGGGGCTGTCGACCATGTTGTTAAGGTTCCTGCTCAGGGCGTTAGCAGCAATGATGAAGACCGTGGCAGATAGCGGGTCGCCTTGTCTGACCTCGCGATAGGATTTGAAGAACCCTTCGGCCTGGCCATTGATGACCATCGAGAACCAGGAATTGCTGATGGATCTCCAAACGATGTTGGTCCAATATTCCGAGAACCCGAAAGCTTTGAAAACCCATATGATGAACTGCCAGTCCAACCTGTCATATGCCTTCTCCATGTCAATTTTGACAGCAATATTGCCTCCTCTAGCGGGAAATTTCATACAGGTGACTAACTCTTGGGCCAGCATTTCCTCCCTCAGACGAACCCGCTCTGCTCCTCCGATATGATCTTGGGGAGGATTTCTGCCATTCTCGTCGCGATGACCTTAGATATGATGTTGATAAAGTTACAAAGACTGATTGGTCGAAAGTCGCGGAAGGACTCCCCGTCATCTTTTTTCGGGATAAGGATGAGATTAGCACTGGAAATAGCTTTGGGGTAAGTAGCACCTTCGAAAAAGGCGACGGCTGCTTCAGTGATGTCCTGTTTGATAATGTCCCAGCAAGTGCGATAGAAAACCCTAAAAAAGCCGTCCGGTCCTGGCGTACTGTATTCATTCAGAGCCCACACTGCATCCTTAACTTCCTGGGCAGTGGGGGGACATTCCAACCGGCGTTATCGGTGTCGTTGATGAGGAGGGGGATTTTGTCAAGGAATGACCTATCTTTGTAAACTGTCTCTTTAGAGAATAATTTAGAATAGAAGTCCGTGGCAGCCACTTGGATACTCTTATGGTCAGTAATGATGTTTCCGTTGTCGTCTGCCGTCCTGTGGATCGATAGCTTCTGTCTGTGCCCGTGAACGCAGGTAAGAAAATACTGCAAGTTTTTACCCCGTCGTATTTCAACCTTGCCTTCTTCTTCCAGAAATCAGTCTCCACTTTGATCCTGAATTTCAGCATAGCCTTGGTGAGGTTGAGAGCTGTCCTGGCCGCAGCGGAGCAATCCGTGATGACCAAATTTTTTGCTCGGGTGACGTCATCCTCGGCGACCCAAACGGCTTAAAAGATGTCCCCGTAGGCAGTTTTGCTCCAACTGGACAAGGCTCTCCTCGTGGCCTTAAGCCTGTTGCTAACCCTGATTAGAGGATTGAGCGATTTCTCTCGATTCCAAGCTTCCACGACGATGCCCCAGAATTGGGGGTGCTCGGTCCAGAAGTCAAGGAATTGGAAGTTCATTTTGGATGAAGGACTGTTGTTATTGATCTCCACCAGCAGCAGAGCGTGGTCAGATTCCATGGAGTTTAGGTGGGACAGGTTGGTGGTGACCCCTATTCCGTGCTAGAATGCATTCGTGAGGGCCCGATCGAGTCTGGAGTATTGACGACGATTCCCCTTTACAGCAGGTGAATTTGTGAGCTCCTGTTTTTCAAAAATTTATTTAATTAGTGTTAATTAATTTTTAATGTCATATTTAGCCTTAAATTAGGTTATTAGAATTTTTAGGAATTTTTTAGAATTTTTAAATAATTTTTAAATGATTTTTAAAGCTTAAAATGTCAATTTGTAATTTTCTAAAATATTTTAATTGAATTTTGCAATTAATTAGATTGTTTAAATATCGGTTTGCAATTTCCCAATTGTTATGTACAAATTTTATTTGCACATAAACAGTGTGGGATAGGTTATGCAAATTTGCTTTTGTATTTACCTACTGTTAGGACCTATGTGTAAATCCTAAAACTATGGGGACCTAAGTGTAAAACCCTAACCTACCCACCCCTGACGACCCGACTGACCGACGACTGATCGGCGACCTGACCCTGCCATTTCTGGCCGACTCTGGCCAGCTCACCGCCCACAACCGACTTCCCTTCCCTATAAATGAAGCCCTAGAAAACCCTAACCCTAGAACAACCCCACGACTACCCAGCCACCACCTTTCTTCCCCGACAGCCTAAACCCTAACCATAACTCCGGCGAACCTTCGTCCAGCCCCTACGACGACCGTCATCGCCCCCAACCACCATCAACTGACTCATCGCACTGAGACGAGTCGATCGCCGCCCAAGCGTCGCCTCACTGATGCCCCTAGCCGCCGTCACCGCCTTCGAAACCCCCATGTGAAGCTGGATACGTAAGTTGCAGTGTCGAATCCGTGTCGTGTGAGTCTCGTGCACACATATGTGGTTCGCCGTGTCCTGGCGAGCACGAGGGTAGGACTGGACACAGCATACTCGTGTCGTGCGTGTCGTAGTCGACCCAGACACTTAGACTTCCATGTCCCTAACTGTCAGGACACAGGATTGTTATTATATTTTTTTATATATTAAATACTTAAACCTAAATAAATTAAACGAAAGCCTAATCCTAACAGGTGAGCCGAGTTGGCCCACTCCCACGCGCTCAGTGGCCCGAGTTCGAGCCCCCCCTTTCTGTTCTTTTCCTTTTTCTTTTTCTTTTTGTTTTATTATTTATATATATATATTTATATATATATTTATACATGTATTGTATATACATATATGTATTATTATATATACTATATTATATATATATATATATTTTTATATATATATTTTTTTATATGTATAATATGTATATTATATATATATATATATATATATATATATATATATATATATATATATATATATATATATATAAAATATATATATATATATATATATATATATGCTATATTTTTATACATATATATATACTTTATATTTAGTACTTTATTATATTATGTATGTATGTATGTATGTATGTATATATATATATATATATATATATATATATATATATAATATATATATATATATATATATATATATATATATATATATATATATATATATATATATGTATTTATGTACCATAATATGCTATATTTTTTAGTACTTTATTATATTATGTATATATCTATATATATATATATATATATATATATATATATATATATATATATATATATATATATATATATATATATATGTATATATGTTCATGTGTATATATATTATTATATATATACTATTATATATATTTATACAATATTTGTATATACATATATACTTTATAGTTAAGTATTTTCTTATACATATATATATATATATATATTTTTTATCATATGTATGTATATATCCATTATGTAAATATCTATATATTTATATGTATATATAAATATTGTAGATATATATTTTATATATATGTATTTCACTCTACCTAGTGTAAAATTATTATTATGTAAATATACTTGTCAAATTTTAATAACTACTATGTATAATTTTATCTTATTAAAATATTAGTATTTATTATGTATTTTTACGTCTTTGTATTTTTGTATATTTAAATTACTGCAACCATTTGGTGTCCAAGCCTAGCATGGGTTTTTGCTCAAATGTGTTTTCACACATTCAAGACCTGTACAAGTCATATTGGACTTGATTCATGGCCTTGGGTCCTGTATTTGAACTTTGGTTCAAATTATATACATGGACAAAATACGCAGATAATTAATTATTTAATTTCAGATTGTGTGCAATGCTGTTTTTGAATTTCTAAAAATACTTTAATTACTGTTAAAATTCTGGAAAAATAGTATTTAGATACTATGTAAATTTAGCTAATTTAGTATAATTTTTACAGTATTTAATTTGCAGTTTTGCCACTATTTTGGCATATGAAACCGGAACTCATTTTCTGTGTACTTAGGAAAACTGATTTTTGTAGAATACTTGTACTGGTTAATAAATTCCAGAAAATTATACTAAATTTCTATAATTAACAAAGATCATTTTGGTACTTTATTTTATATAAAATTAAGCTTTTTGTCTACCTCAAAAATTGTTGGAACACAATGTTCTTTTGCTTTATTTATTGAATAATTACGACCAACTTTTTGTGTTATTTTGAGTTATAGCCGTATTGAACCTCACCCCTCACTAGTGTAAAGACCCTATAAAGTTAGTTAAAGTAGTGTGTCACCCCACTTTGGTCTCCTATGCTAAAGTTATCATTTTGGCTAGGTGCCCAGTCACAAGTCGTATTGCACCAATTAGTGTCTTAGTATTTTAGCTTAGTGTAAAAAATAAGTTTATATATTTATTTCTACAGTGACGAGTTACCAGACATCTATAGCACTTTTATCGCAGCTTGCTTTGCTAGAGGCGAGTACTTTCTACGAACTTTACATACTGCTATAACAATAAACTGTGATTTACCAACCATGTTAAATGCTGATCCTTGGGGTAGCAAGTTAGAACTTTACATATTATATTCCTTTTGGTCTCTACCATGTTTAGACAGTATCTCATATCTCTCACATGTTTAAATAACGGGTTAAGGGGAAACTATTAGTATTGTACGTGAACATGACCCCCTTCTCCGTATGTATTTACCGCGCTCGGTGACATTCTATATGTGACCTTGCCGTATGTTCTGATCCCGCATTTGTGTATGGATATACACCGATGCCGTTCGTGCACGTATGTATGCCAAAAAAACTTGATATGTGCCGTGTACATCCTATTCACCTATTGACCGATTCACGTACATGCTACAGTTTTAAACTTTTAAACTATATGTTGTCATTTCTAAAAGAACAAATTAAACCATGATATGCCATGATTCCATTTATTACATTCTTGTTCATGCTTAGTATATTTAGTTTGCTAGAATCAGTACTTGCTCCCGTCCTGACAGGATAACGTTGTAGGTGTCCTTACTGAGGAGGAGTTACTCTGCGACTCATATTATGGAGATACTGCCGAGGACCCGGCTTTGCTTTACGAGGATGTACCTGCGGGGAAACTCGCCTATTTTGCGTAGTCACTTGGGATACTTAGTGTAGTCATGTATTAGACTACGTATTTTGTAACTGGACATGTATCCAGTTTTACATTTCAGACTTGTACTTTGGACATTTTACTATATAAGACGACTTTTGTGTTTAGAGCATTTATGACATTTATTCACTTATAGAACTGTTAGCACATTTATCTATCTTGTTATCTCTAGAACAGCTTACTGCATTTTATCCCAAACGCATGCTGGACATGACTCGGCCCAGCCCAACAATTTGGGTAGCGGGTCGTGACATGTTTTTAGTGGTGGCCCATGCAGGTCGAGACTAAATTGTTTGGTTACATTATTGTACCAAGCATGCCTACAATTAGGAACTTAAGGTAATTGGACAACATTAGGAATGACGCTTAGAACACCTAGAGGAATACTAGGATTGCAACATAGGAAATACAACACATGCTTGCTATTATAATTATATTTTCTTGCCTATGATTGCTTACTTTAAACAAGTCCTTATAAATCCTTTTTATTGTAATTAGATGGTGCTTACTCATTCATCCCAGTATGTTACACCTGAGAATGGCGCACTCCATATCCAGTCAGCTAACCAGTTGACTGATACACCTTCACCTCCACCTACCACATTCCTCCACTCCACAAATCTACCAACCCAGATGCCTCCACCACCATCCACATCACAGTCCCAGCAGGACCCGATACTTCCATCACCCCCTATCACTATACTACCCATGCTTCCGTCACACTCGACGGGAACCAACTGCTCACTCTGATCCAGGGGTTCCTAACAACCCATCAGGAGCAGACTACCCTACTCCGCCAGAGCATGGAGCGTTCTGAGGAACGTATCATGGTCCCACCACCTGTAGAGCCACGGTAGAGAGCGGGGACGATCAAGGACTTCATGGGTCTGAATCCTAAGGAGTTCTCAGGGACTAAGAGCATAGTAGTAGCAGATGACTGGCTAGACTCGGTAGAGAGGAAGCTCCTTGGAGTTAGGATGCCGGATGACCTCCAGGTCGAGGCAGCGGGATTTCTGCTGATAGACTTGGCAGGAGTCTGGTTCCGAAATGAGCCGTTGTTTGCGAGAGGGAGAGCTACTTGGGATCAGTTCAAGACCCAGTTCAAGAATAAATTCTTCTCGACCGCTGCTAGAGTAGCCATGGGGCTACGATTCCAGAACATCCAGCAGGGGAACAGTTCTGTTGACGAGTATGCGGCAGAGTTTAGTCGTCTGAGCCATTTCGCTCCTAGTCTGGTTGCAGATCCAGAGGAGATGACCCGTAGGTTTTGCCATGGTCTAGTTCCAGACATCGGCATTCTTATAGTGGCGAACAGTACGACTGACTACTACCAGAGCCTAGAGTTGGCCCGGAGCATCGAGGAGCATCTTCTGTCTAGCAAGAGGCCGGCTTCTGTACATCATGAGGGACCGTCCAAGCGTCAGGCTTTCCAGTAGAGAGCACCGACGCCGCAACAGCAGACATACCGTTCCCCTACACCACATCATCAGACCCCGTGAGTTAGAGCCCCGGGACCCTAGCAGCTGCAGAAGGGAACCTTGTATACTTTCTGTAAGAGGGTAGGCCACGACTCTTTCGTCTGTATGAAGAGGTTGGGTCAGTGTTGGCTTGTGGGTCTCCCACCCATCAGCTTCGAGAGTGCCTAGTAGCAAAGACTAGATGGCTGCTTTCGACTCAGCAGTAGAGGTTTGGGCAGCATCTGCAGCAGCAGAAGGGACCTCAGGGGAAGACTTATAGTCTAGCTCTCAAGCCGGAGCCGGAGCAGGTTTCGGAGCCAGATTACTTAGCTGACGTCATCACAGGTCATGTTTATTTGCATACTTTTCGAGCTCTATGCTCGCTTGATTCTGGTGCATCTCATAGCTTCCTATCACTAGAGTTTATGCATAAACACTATCTAGTAGCTACATCTACTGTGGAGATTAGTAGAGGTGATGACAGGAGGAGGACCAGTGCCTATTAGAGCTATCTATAGATGTTCTATTTTTATAGCCGGGAGAGAGTTTAGGGGACGATTCTTTGTGATGCCACTCCCCGGTTATAATATCATATTGGGGATGGACTGGCTTAGCTATGCCCATGCATCTATAGATTGTCATGAGGGTAGTATTTTGTTCAGTCCCCCAGGCACAGCACCATTCAGTGTCAGGAGGAGAGGGCCGGAGATCAGCCTAGAGCCGAACTGTTGTGCGACAGTTGGGGATGTAGCACCGCCACACCCTATCATTAGGGTATTTATGGATGTATTCCCAAAGTATCTTCCAGGACTTCCACCTGACAGAGATGTGGAGTTCACTATAGATTTAGTGCCGGGATCATCACCAGTATCCCGGGCTTGCTATAGAGTGAATCCCAAGGAGGCCGTAGAGATAAAAGAGCAGATTAATGACCTGTTGAAAAAGGGTTTCATTCGATCTATTGCTTCTCCATGGGGAGCGCCAGTGCTCTTTGTGCCTAAGAAGGATGGTACAGTCCGGTTGTGTATTGACTACCGGGCGTTGAATGCCATCACCATCAAGAACAAATATCATCTGCCAAGGATAGATGATTTGTTCGACCAGTTGAGCGAGGCGAAGGTGTTCTCCAGGATAGACTTCAGATCCTGGTACCACCAGGTGAAGGTTAGGGCAACAGACATCCAGAAGACGGCGTTCAACACGAAGTACGGGCAGTACGAGTTTGTGGTGATGCCATTTGGTCTCACAAATGCGCCAGCTATCTTTATGAATTTGATGAATAAGACATTCCACCAGTATCTGGATAAGTTCGTCGTAGTGTTTATCGACGACATCCAGATATACTCGAAGACGCCGGAGGAGCATGCAGAGCACTTACGGATAATTTTGGGTATTCTGATACAGGAGAGATTGTTTGCCAAATTGCCGAAGTACGAGTTCTTTTTAGACCAAGTGGAGTTTCTCGGCCATATAGTTACTGGAGATGGAATCTCGGTAGATCCCAGGAAGATTGCTGCAGTTGAGACATGGAAGGCTCCGACGTCAGTTTCAGAGATCAGAAGCTTTCTGGGTTTAGCAGGCTATTATAGAAAGTTCGTCCAGGACTTTGCTAGGATAGCTGAACCCATGACAAAGCTGACGCGGAAGGACGCAGAGTACATTTGGTCAGAGGACTGCCAGACATCATTTGAGGAGCTGAAGAGGAGGCTGACGACCGCTCCAGTTCTGACTTTACCTTCAGGTTCTGGAGGTTTCACCATATACAGTGATACTTCTGGGAAGGGGCTAGGATGTGTCCTACAGCAGCATGGGAAAGTGATTGCTTATGCATCTAGGCAATTGCGGACTCATGAGCGGAATTATCCTACCCATGTCCTAGAGTTAGCTGCGGTGATCTTTGCACTCAAGTTATGGAAACATTACTTATACGGAGAGCGTGTAGAAATCTTTACTGACCACAAAAGCTTGAAGTATGTGTTCACGCAGAAAGAGCTGAACATGAGGCAAAGACGATGGTTGGAGTTGATGAAAGACTTCGACATCGATTTACAGTATCACCCCGGGAAGGCAAATGTGGTGGCAGATGCACTGAGCAGGCATCCGATGGCATGGTATCTGATGATAGATCGGCATTTGTGGGAAGACCTGGAGAAGCTCGGTATCGAGCTAGTTCGGCCAGGATCAGTGATACAGATGATGGCGCTTGACATTCAGTCAGGTTTGATGGAGCAGATCCGGGAGACACAGTCTACAGATAAGAGCCTTTATAGACTTCGAGCCCAGGCTTTAGCTGGATTGCTGGATGATTTCACTATAGCAAAGGATGGATCTTTGAGGCATGGCAGCCGATTGTGCGTGCCGAAGGAAGAGCTGGTAGAGGCAGTCTTCCAGGAGGCACATCGATCGAGATATTCTATTCACCCTGGTGCTAACAAGATGTACCGTGACTTGCGGGAACATCTTTGGTGGCACGGGATGAAGAGGGATGTGTCACGTTTCATCTTGAGATGCCTAGTTTACCAGCAGGTCAAGGCGGAGCGCAAGAGGCCAGCTGATTTGTTGTAGCCGTTTCCCATTCCCAAGTGGAAGTGGAAACATATTACGATGGACTTCGTCTCAAGGCTTCCTCGTTCCCAAGGAGGAAAGGATGCCATTTAGGTCATCGTGGACAGGTTGACGAAGTGTGCGCACTTCATACCCTTCAAGGTGGGGCTTTCCACCGAGAAGTTGGTGGAGCTATACATGCAGCAGATAGTTCGCCTACACGGAGTGCCAGTGAACATCGTATAGGACAGAGACAGCAGATTCACATCCCACTACTGGAGGAGTTGGGCAGTAGGTCCAAGTTCAGTACGGCGTACCACTACGGCGTACCACCCGCAGATAGATGGGCAGTCCGAGAGGATAATACAGATACTGGAGGATATGCTGAGGACCTGCGTACTGGACTTTGGAGGATCTTGGGAGAGCCATCTGCACTTGGTAGAGTTTTCATACAATAACAGCTACCAAGCCAGTATCGATATGTCTCCTTTCGAGGCGCTATATGGACGACGATGCCGCACACCGCTCTTTTGGGATGATGTTAGAGACAGAGTTATGCTTGGGCCAGAGATGATCACGGATGCAGCAGAGAAGGTCGGAATGATCAGAGACCGGCTCAGAGTAGCTCAGGACAGGCAGAAATACTGGGCTGATGCTAGTCGCAGGCCGATGGAGTTCGCAGACGGTGATATGGTGCTAGTGAAGATATCACCTACTAGAGGGACGATCCGGTTTGGACGAGGAGGAAAGCTGAGCTGCAGATACATCGGGCCGTTCGAGATACTTGACATGATTGGAGAGGTAGCTTACCGGGTTGCACTTCCACCCAACCTAGCAGGAGTTCACGATGTCTTTCACGTATCTCAGCTGAGGAGATATGTTCCAGACCCCAGCCATGTGCTAGATCATTCAGAATTGGAGGTCGGACCGAGCCTTACAGTTTCTGAGCAGCCAGTGGAGATATTAGACAGGAGGGAGAAGAGGCTGAGGAACAAGGTTATACCCTTAGTACGATTAGCTTGGAGCCGTCACTCTCCAGCTGAATCTACTTGGAAGAGAGAGTCGGACATGAGGGAGAGATACCATTACTTGTTCGATCCAACCGCTGCGAGGGAACCACCCATTTCTGCTTGATACCTTAGAGGTTAGTTTCGATCATAGCCTTAGTCATTGTTGCATTGCTTTCTATGTTAGAATATTGTAGGGTCTTCAATCCTTGTAAATTTCGAGGACGAAATTTTTCAAGGAGGGAAGACTTGTGAGCCCCTGTTTTTCAAAAATTTATTTAATTAGTGTTAATTAATTTTTAATGTCATATTTAGCCTTAAATTAGGTTATTAGAATTTTTAGGAATTTTCCAGAATTTTTAAATAATTTTTAAATGATCTTTAAAGCTTAAAATATTAATTTGCAATTTTCTAAAATATTTTAATTGAGTTTTGCAATTAATTAGATTGTTTAAATATCGGTTTGCAATTTTCTAATTGTTATGTGCAAATTTTATTTGCACATAAACAGTGTGGGATGGGTTATGCAAATTTGCTTTTGCATTTACCTATTGTTAGGACCTATGTGTAAATCCTAAAACTATGGGGACCTAAGTGTAAAACCCTAACCTACCCACCCCCGACGACCCGACTGGCCGACGACTGACCGGCGACCTGACCCCGCCATTTTCGGCCGACTCTGGCCAGCTCACCGCCCACAACCGACTTCCCTTCCCTATAAATGAAGCCCTAGACTAAACCCTAACCCTAGAACAACCCCACGACCACCCAGCCACCACCTTTCTTCTCCGACAGCCTAAACCCTAACCCTAACTCCGGCGAACCTTTGTCCAGCCCCTACGACGACCGTCACCGCCCCCAACCACCATCAACTGACTCGTCGCACTGAGACGAGTCGATCGCCGCCCAAGCACCGCCTCACCGACGCCTCTAGCCGCTGTCACAGCCTTCGAAACCCCCCTGTGAAGCTGGACACGTAAGTTGCAGTATCGAATCCGTGTCGTGTGAGTCTCGTGCACACATATGTGGTTCGCCGTGTCCTGGCGAGCATGAGGGTAGGACTGGACACAGCATACTCGTGTCGTGCGTGTCGTAATCGACCCAGACACTTAGACTCCTATGTCCCTAACTGTCAGGACACAGGATTGTTATTATATATTTTTATATATTAAATACTTAAACCTAAATAAATTAAATGAAAGCCTAATCCTAACATGTGAGCCGAGTTGGCCCACTGGTCAGCGCACGAGTTTAAACCATCCCCCCCACGCGCGTTCAGTGGCCCGAGTTTGAGCCCCCCCTTTTCTGTGCTGTTGTTTCTTTTTCTTTTCCTTTTTATTTTTCTTTTTGTTTATTATTTATATATATATGTATACATGTATTTGTATATACATATATGTATTATTATATATACTATATTATATTTGTATATGCTGTATTTTTATATATATATACTTTATATTTAGTACTTTATTACATTATGTATGTGTGTGTATATATATATATATATATATATATATATATATATATATATATATATATATATATATATATATATATATATATATATATATGTTCATGTGTATATATATTATTTTATATATATATACTATTATATATATGTATACAATATTTGTATATACATATATACTTTATAGTTAAGTATTTTCTTTTATATATAATATATATATATATATATATATATATATATATATATATATATATATATATATATATATATATATATATATATATATATATATATATATATATATATATGTATGTATTTTATCATATGTATGTATATATCTATTATGTAAATATCTATATATTTATATGTATATATAAATATTGTAGATATACATTTTATATATACGTATTTCACTCTACCTAGTATAAAATTATTATTATGTAAATATACTTTTCATATTCTAATAACTACTATGTATAATTTTATCTTATTAAATATTAGTATTTATTATGTATTTTTACGAGTTTATATTTTTGTATATTTAAATTACTGCAATCATTTGGTGTCCAAGCCTAGCATGGATTTTTGGGCTCAAATATGTTTTCACACATTCAAGACCTGTACAAGTCATATTGGACTTGATTCATGGCCTTGGGTCCTGTATTTGAACTTTGGTTCAAATTATATACATGGACAAAATACGCAGATAATTAATTATTTAATTTCAGATTGTGTGGAATGCTATTTTTGAATTTCTAAAAATATTTTAATTACTGTTAAAATTCTAAAAAAAATAGTATTTAGATACTATGTTAATTTAGCTAATTTAGTATAATTTTTACAGTATTTAATTTGCAGTTTTGCCACTATTTTGGCATATGAAACCAGAACTTATTTTCTGTGTACTTAGAAAAACTGATTTTTGTAGAATCCTTGTACTGGTTAATAAATTCCAGAAAAATTATATTAAATTTCTATAATTAACAAGGATCATTTTGGTACTTTATTTTATGTAAAATTAAGCTTTTTGTCTACCTCAAAAATTGTTGGAACACAATGTTCATTTGCTTTATTTATTGAATAATTATGACTTGCAACTTTTTGTGTTATTTTGAGTTATAGCCGTATTGAACCTCACCCCTCACTAGTGTAAAGACCCTAGAAAGTTAGTTAAAGTAGTGTGTCACCCCACTTTGGTCTCCTATGCTAAAGTCATCATTTTGGCTAGGTGGCCAGTCACAAGTCGTGTTGCACCAATTTGTGTCTTAGTATTTTAGCTTAGTGTAAAAACTAAGTTTATGTATTTATTTCTACAGTGACGAGTTACCAGACATCTATAGCACTTTTATCGTAGCTTGCTTTGCTAGAGGCAAGTACTTTCTACGAACTTTACATACTGCTATAACAATAAACTGTGATTTACCAACCATGTTAAATGCTGATCCTTGGGGTAGCAAGTTAGAACTTTACATGTTGTATTACTTTAGTCTCTACCATGTTTAGACAGTATCTCATATCTCTCACATGCTTAAATAACGGGTTAAGGGAAAACTGTTAGTATTGTACGTGAACATGACCCCCTTCTCCGTATGTATTTACCGCGCTCGGTGACATTCTATATGTGACCTTGCCGTATGTTCTGATCCCGCGTTTGTGTATGGATATACACTGATGCCGTTCATGCACGTATGTGCATGCCAGAAAAACTTGATATGTGCCGCTGTACATCCTATTCACCTATTGACCGATTCACGTACATGCTACAGTTTTAAACTTTTAAACTATTTGTTGTCATTTCTAAAAGAACCAATTAAACCATCATATGCCATGATTCCAGTTTATTACATTCTTGTTCATGCTTAGTATATTTAGTTTGCTAGAATCAGTACTTGCTCCCGTCCTGACAGGATAACGTTGTAGGTGTCCTTACTGAGGAGGAGTTACTCTGCAACTCATATTATGGAGATACTGCCGAGGACCCGGCTTTGCTTTACAAGGATGTACCTACGAAGAAACTCGCCTAGTTTGCGTAGTCACTTGGGATACTTAGTGTAGTCATGTATTAGACTGCGTATTTTATAACTGGACATGTATCCAGTTTTACATTTCAGACTTATACTTTGGATATTTTACTATATGAGACGACTTTTGTGTTTGGAGCATTTATGACTTTTATTCACTTATAGAACTGTTAGCACATTTAGTCTTATCTTGTTATCTCTAGAACAGCTTACTGCGTTTTATCCCAAATGCAGGCTGGACATGACTCGGCCCGGCCCAACAATTTGGGTAGCGGGTCATGACAGAATTTATTGCCAGTGAACTGGAGAGAGGCTAGATGGGCATTGAAGATGAAATTGTTGAAGTCTTGCATGGCAGGAACGGGAGGAGGGCGGCCTTCGGATTTCTCAGAGCTGCTGGTGATCACATTGAAGTCCCCAATGCAAAGCCACGGAGAGTTGGCATGGTGGTGCTGTATATCGAGGAGGTCGTTCTAGAGGTGTTTTCTGTCCGCGTTATCGCAACTGCCGTAGACCGCCGATAGGATGGCACTTTTAGGGAGACTGGGGTGATCAAACCAATAGGAAAGGGCCAGCTTGGACTCCTGGATGACTCCGAAATTGATGTCTTTCGTGCATAGGATCCAAATGTCGTGTCTGCCCGCTACAGCCAATGGAAGACCCAATTGCAGCTGGATAGATTTTATTCTTTTGGGAAAGATTTTTGGTTCTAGGATAATAAGGATGTCAATCTTGTAGATTTTTTACAAACTGGTGATTCTTCTTAATGTAGGTTTGTTCGCCAGACTGCGAACATTCCAGGATAGGATGTAAGCATTCATAGCTTTGTGGGGGTGTTTTTTGTTCCGTCTTGTGGCGGATCTGGTTTGAATAGTAGAGGAACCCTGAATTGGGTCGGCCCCATTCGAGGTTGATGGTCCGACCTTGGTAGAGGCGGAGTGATCGTTGCAAGTTTGGTCCGGAAGGTCCTGGTGCTTGCTGACCGATTCCCCGATGGAATCCAGGATAGGGTTCACAGGTGGGATCGTGATGGAGTCACTGGTACTTCCTGCCGGCAGAATAGTAGGTTGGAGAAGAAAACCCGCAGCTTGGACCTGTTGACCTCTTCGAACTTGATCCGGCCCCAGAATAGCTAGGGCTTGAACCACAGAGACTTCATTGGTATGTTGATTGTCAACATCGATGATCTCGATGACCGTTGCCCCGTTGTCCGAATATGGGAGATTCTCTATGAACGCGAGGTCGGCTGTGGAAGATGCTGTCTCCGAAGTTGGTTCAACTGGTTGGATAGGGTGATTGCTTGGGTGTTGAAGGGGATCAATGCTTTGCTGGGTGATTCGCTCGAGGCTAGAGAGCCGTCACTGGAGCCGAATCGCGTGTGTGTGTTCGGTCGAGGTAGGATGGGTGGCAAGGGTGTCCTCCCCTCCGATGGCCCTCTGTCTTTCCAAGGATGTTTCTTCTTAAGTTCAGGTAGTAGACAGTGGCAGTGCTTGATGAGGTGACCTCTTAGATGGCAATGGTTACAGAACAAGATGTGATTGTCATAGAGAATTTGTTGTGTGTGGGTTTGGTTGTCCAACTCGATTGTGATAAAATTGGGAGGTTCGGAGGTGAGGTCAAGCTCCACACAGATTTTGGCATAGTGTGCCTTCGTGAGGTTGCTTGTCTCTTGGACTGAGGCCACATACGTGCCGAAAGAGTTGGCAATACGTCGGAGAGCTGCTGGGACAAAGCAAATAAGGGGCAGATTAGGCAGAGTGACCCAGGCGGCGACCTTCACAGAGTCTTCTTTGGTGGTAAAGTCAGCTGACCTCTTGATGATCTTCATCTGGTGGGTGTCTATCCTGCAAGTGCCTTTGGACCATACAGTCCTATGGTCAACCTCGGAAGAAAGGTGAAGGAGAATGTGTTTGGGGTCAAGGGGAGCCAGTCGGTAATCCGTTGACAGTCTCCAACTGGATACCGTCTCCTACACCCTTGGGAATTTAGGACAGCCATTAGAAAATTTGAGGATGAAGGTGTGGGGGAACGAAGACGATAACGATGACCGTTCCAAGTCAGAGAATGGAACCGAGGGTACCGTGGACTCCTGAGAGTAGTCAATGTCTGAAAGTTCGATGGCTGGGAAGAGGAGGCCCTGCACAGACGCCAGATCCGAATGCAGCTTGGCGGCGTAGGTCTGCGGGGCTGCCCCAGCCAAAGGAGGGGGCTGGGACGCTCCACGGGATGGAGGAGGAAAAATCAACGCAGGGGTCTGCTCGGGGAGGCGCAACAGAGCAGTGGCCGAGGGAGTACTCCCAGGGGGAGGGACGGCCGAGATCGAGTTCCCCGTAGAGGAAATGGTCTGAGCGGTGCTCCGTCACCAGGGGTCTGCACCTCGGCAACCGGAGGGGGCAAAACGGCTGGGTCCACTAGCCCGACCGAGCACGAGGCGAGGAGGATAGAGGGGGTGATCGGGCTGCATGGCATGGGAGCCAAGGGGGCGGGGGACAGAAAAGAGGGTGCTGGAAAGGATTCGGAGGGGGCGGAGGGAGCGGGACGCAGAGTGGTTAGGGGAAGGGAGGGGGCCGATGTGGGGAGCTGGAGGGGTATTGAGGGAGTGGCAGCAAGAGAGTCGGAAGGGGCGACCTGAGGAGGATGAGCTAAGAGAGGATTGTTGGCGTATAGGTTGTGGGAATAGAGATGATGAGCGTAGAGAGGAGAGTAGGCATAGAGGGACGAGTTGGCGTAGATGGAGTTGGAGTGAAGGGGCCCGCCATAATGGAAGGTCAGGGGGAGTTGCGTATAAGAATTATACGCAAGAGGCATTAAGGAGCTCGTGACCACGTGGGTCCCAGTGGAAGGGGAAGTTGCATAAAAGTTAGAGAGGCTGCTCCCCCCCGTGCTCAGCGAAGTAGGGGTGGGACCCACTACTCGAAGAGCGCGCATAAAATGGAGTCCTCGAAGCGGAGTAAAAATAAAGAGGGGGTCCCACATGAGTGTAGCTGCTAGCAGCGTAGTCACGGGGCCTAGCGGTGGAGAACACGAGACCTGCACCGCAGGGGGGCTCCCCACCCGAAGACGCGAGCGAGCAGAGGGCTCCCCAAAGTTGATATCATAACCCTTATCTTCTAAATGACTAATGCTCAACAGGTTATGTTTCAATTCTGTGACTAGGCAAACGTCTTCTATTTCTGGGTAGAGAGATATACCAACAGTACAATTACTTATAATGTTACCTCTAAGATTATTACCAAAGGAAACATATCCTTCTCTCTTCATCGATAGTGTAGCGAATAAGGATGCATCACCTGTCAAGTGCCACGAACATCCGCTATCGTCCATTTGCTTTTAGCATGAGAGGGTTGAAGGTCCACCTACAAAACGAGTAGATGTAACCTTTCGTACCATTTCTTCAAGGGTCCAGCTTGATTAGATTTAGGAATCCAAGTAAGCATATTTTTGTCAACTAATTTTATAGTTCTACAATACTGTTATATGTGCCTGTGTCTACCACAGTACATACATGTAATTTTTTAAGTAGTATTCTTTGTTCCTGTGTTGACATGCTTCTTTTGTGTCTTTCTTGAAAATATGTATGTGAAAGCATAATTATGAGAAATGTGTTGCTTATGTGCTTTCTTTGGTTTAGTCTTTTGTGGTACATGCATAGTATTAGGACCAACCTTCGGCTGTGTAACAGGGGTTACATGTTTGCTTAATTTGATCTTTAACTTTTTAGAGATTACACCACTCTTCGAATTTAGCAGTCATATCCATGAGTCTCTATGCAATGGCCAAGTGCGCTTCTTCTCTATGTCATATAGTTCTTGCACTTTGACATAGTCACTTTCTTTTCTATAGTGAGGATAATCTCATGATAGTCCAATCTAATCTTGGCTATCTCTTCCGTGTTATCAGTAGTAGGCGTCTCTTTGATATCTTCAAGAAGATTATACAATCTTGCTACTTCTGTTGTGTATGCCTTAATCTTCTTGCGAGACTGCTTATACTTGTCCAACACATTTATGTGCTCTTCAAGTAGTTCGCTGAAGGCATCTTCTAACTGGTCAAATGTAAAATCATCATAAAGAGGGTTTTTTTATACCTTTTCATATGCTATCAGGCAGACATTTGCGCTGTTGTTGGGTTTGTTCTCTCTTCTGATTCACTAGCCTCACTTTCATACCAGATGCTGGTGTTTGCGTACTTTTGACCAGTTGTTGCTTTTCTGTTGGATCTTGATCGGCCGTATGGACTGCTTTTCTTTATTAGTGGATAGTCCTTCTTTATGTGCCATGACTTCTTGTATCCAAAGCAGATATTATCTTCTTCGTTGCTTTCATGGATATCCTTCTTTCGGTTTGATCACTCAAACTTTAAGAATTTCTTAAAGTTCTTGACCAGTAGGGCCTATTCATCACCATCAGAATCTTCATCATCAACATCATCACATGGGAATCTTTTGGCTTGATCTTTGAAGGCGATGGATTTTTCTTTGGGGTTGCCTCTTTAAAGTCTTATAAATCCATCTCATGGGTCATGAGCTTGCCCATAAGTGTCTCCAATGTCATCGTGGTGAGGTCGTTTCCTTCTGTGATCATGGTGGCCTTCGGGTTATAGTTCTTAGCTAGAGCTTGCAGTACCTTACTGATCTTTTTGTGGTTGTTGTAATCCTTTTCAAGAGATTGTAGAGGATTAGTAATATTTAGGAAACGAGTGAACATCTGTGTAATTAATTCACTTGGTTTCATCTTGAATGCCTCATACTCTTGTGTCAATCTACTGATCTTGGACTCCTTCACTTAGGAAGTTCCTTCATGAGTTACCTCAAGAAGTCTCCAAACCACATTAGATGTGGCACAAGTAGATACGCGATTGAACTCGGTTTTGTCAATTGCACAAAATAGTGCATCGAGCTCGTGCATCTAGACTAGCCTGTGCCTTTTCACGCTTAGTACAATTATCATGGGGCTTGTCTACTAGAACACCATCAATTATAGTTTTAGGCAGTTTCTTGTAACCGTCTATAACTATCGACCAAAGATCTAAGTCCAGTGACTTAAAAAAACTTATTCGCATTTTGCAATATGTATAGTTTGTTCCATCAAATAGTGGAGGTCTATTTGTGGATTGTCCTTCATATTTGAACATAGATTTAATGGTTGCCATATATACTCTCTAGGTGGTTATGTATATGTATAACCTGCTCTGATACCAATTGTAGGACCGTTGAGCACATCTAGAGGAGGGACAAATAGAGTGTGTGCGTGCAGCAAAATAAATATCATAATTTAAAAACTAATTAATATGGCTAATCAAATACAAGTAAGAGCAAATGAATATCAGTATATGAATTGTAGTAAAAATAAAAGAGTTAAGAAAAATAAAACCCCGTGACACAACAATATATACTGGTATCCTCCTGGAGGACTAGTCCAATCTCGAGTACTCTTGCTCGATGTTAATCCACCACAGCACAAGCTTTAACTGAGTGCTTGCAACTCTTACAACACCATGCTTGAGGACAAGTGTACGACCAACTTCAACAACATCGTGCTTGGCGATGAGTGCACGATTAACTCCTGAACGCATTTGAAAACTGGAAAGTTTTTTGAGATAGTCTCTGATACAACTCTTTAAACCAAACTCTAGATTGAACTGAACTGATACTAGCTTGGCTAAGAGTAGTATAGGCTAAATATGAAAGTGTATAGCTCATAGAAAATATGAAAGTGTATAGCTCGTAGAAAAATACTTAAGGAAAAGAGAGAAGAGAAAATGAATGAGATATCTGAAATATGAAAGTTCTTCTCTATTTATAGTATTTTATGAACTGAATTTGGTCAGAGTTTGGATGTAGAAATCTCGCATTCGAACATTGGATATAGATATTCAGGAAGTTCAAAAACAGCTTGAATAGTCTTGACCGAACTCCGGCCGAGTTCTGTCCGGGTTCTAACAGAACTAATTTGGGTCATTTTGATGGGTTTTGGGATATTTTTTTTATGGACTTTTAATAGGAATCTTGTGGATAGGAAGGATGTATGTTGTGGACTGAAAATAACTAAGCCAGTACCGATCCGATCAATCTTACTTATTTTCCTAAACTCAAATAAAGATAAAAATACAGAAAAAAATGTAAAAGTCTTGATCTTTATTCCATTATTTTTGGTTTTTTATGACGACGAGATGTTTGTAGTTGTAGGTGTAGACATGCTGACTTGATACCTGTAGCTGTGTATATGTTATGTATCGACCAAAGCTGATATTGATTATCAAAATCATATATGATCATGACCAGCAGGCCAACATATCATGGGTTCGAGCATATCCTAGATCATTCGGAGTTGGTTATATAAGGAGAGGTCTGTATCCATTTTAGACCGGAGGGAGAAGGTTATCAAGAACCGGACTATCCGATTAGTTCGTATTTCCTGGGATCATCACTCAATAAGCGAGTCGACATGGGAGCACGAAGATGATATCCGAGCTCGCTACCTCAATAGGCGAGTCGACATGGGAGCACGAAGATGATATTCGAGCTCGCTACCTGTATTTGTTTGATTTATGAGGTATACTTATTCGTGTTCCTATATCCTACCTGTATTTTTAGTATAATTGTAGGAATATATGATATTGTTATTGTATGCTAATTGCTTTTACATTTTTTATATATTATTCTATCTGGATTTCATGATTTATGAGTTTCCTGATTGATCCTGATAGCACACTTTCCTGGATTTCTTGCCTATTTTTTTGCTTTTCTTATGAAAATTCTGACGACGGGATTTTTTAATAAGGGGAGAGTTGTGAGACTCGTCTCACAGTATCGGTATTTGTATATGGATACGTATTTTATATTATATTCTGTATTTTCTTGACTTTCAAAAAACTTAAAAAAACTTGATTTTGAGACTTTACTCCTTGACCGGCATACCGTTGAAATACCGATGTATACCAACGGTATACTGTCCAGGGGATGTTTTCCCTTTTGAATATTCTCAATTTCAGATATTTTTGTGAATAGTGTTCTGATATTTTTGTGAATAGTGTTTAGATATTTTTATGAGTAGTAAAGATATATTATATTATTCAATGGATATTTTGTTTTCTTCTGAAATGTTGAGATCGATTCATATAGAGTCGCTCGCGATCGGACGGTCACGATTAATTCATCTTCTCTATTTATACCCTTCCATTTCTATTCAAATTTTCTTTTTACAACCTCTCTCCACTCTTCTTATTTCTTATTTTCTCTATATTTTTCTCATGAGCTAGGAGCTTGGTCTTGAGGTCTCAGAGTGTGGTTTCTAAACCCCTCTTAGTGGTGGAGTTGAAGAATTAGGCTTTAAGCTATTTTAGACAAGTACATCCTGCCGAACTATTGGACGAATATTGTTTTTACTGCTATTTTGTTTTCTATTGCTTTGATAGTCCAATATTGTCTAGTACTTTTTTTTACTAAATATGTTACTCTGGAGATTCTTGTCATTTTGACCGTTTCATAATTTGGTTTAATCTAGTTTTTTTATTTCTAATCAAATTGTGATTTTTTTAGTAGGAAAACTCCATATCGGGAACGGTACCGGAGGGATTTCCATGAGACTTAGTATACATGTCATACACGAACTTCCTCTAGTATTGTTTTCATGGCTATACTAGTTTTAGCAACTTTCAGGACACTGGGTAGTGGAAGATCAATGGATCGAGCTATGGGGCATATTATTCCTTCCACTTATTTGGTGGAAGATGGGAACAGTGGGCCCAACAAGCATGCAATACAACATGCACAAAGTCTCGTGCGTATCACCGTGCATCTAAAAAAAGAATTGTTTCAAGTCCTTAGTGCTATTCTCAGACACAAACGACATGCCACCGTTATACCGGTGTATACCGACGGCATACCGATTTGTGGATCCTATTTTAGAACAAAAACCTGTTGTTATAGTTAACGGTATACCATCGGTGTACTGGTCTGTACCGCCGTTATATCGATCTTGTGCATTATATTTTCCAGCAAGTTTTGTGTCCCCATAGTTCGGCATCCGTCGGTACCGGAGTATACCTCCGGTATACCGGCATGATACCCAAGTTATGTATTCTTGATTTTGTTCCGTTTTTTTCTGATTTCTTCCTGCTTATTGCTTTCATGTATATGCTATGCCATGTTTCCTTTCTATGTACCACCATGCCTTCCAGGATTTCTCGTACATGTCTAGATTACCTGATAGTGTGTCACGCCCCAGTTCCAAAAGATATCGGAACCCAAGACATAAGCATGCCTGCTGTAGGACTATAATAAGTATTCCTATTTTAATGGACTTATCCTAATCGTAGTATGATGAATCCTATATCTACAATACAACAGTCACATGTAAACTAATATCTCCACAATAACAATACTAGAATCTCATCCACAGAATGACAACATCAACACGGAAGAATATAATAAATGTATGACTGAAAACAGAAACAAAGTCTAAAATAATCAAATAAAAAAATCTGGCTGAGATAATCAAGTCTGGTAGAAATATCCACTAAAATAAAGTACAATGCTGGAATGGTAAAATACTAAAATAAAGAAATAGTCAGGACATAGCTAGCTAGATAAAATGTCCATTACTCTAATCACTGTCAACCCCTGGATCAGAAAAACTCCTCTGGTACAACCTCTATGTCCATTGTAATATATGGGCTCGATGCCTGGTCCGTAAACTGTAGGATAAAGATACTCGTCAGGATCTGGAAAATAACCAGGTCCTCAGGGGACATAACAAGATACAAATAACAAGCTACAATATGAACTAAAATAAATACAAAAAATAAACTGGGTAAACTATCCATCTACGTGAATGCATGTCGAAGACGACTTTGGGCTGTATAGGTAGGTAAGATAGTAGCATTAGCGTCAACTAATGTCGGAAGATATACTAGCATACTTCTCTGACCGTACCGGATACTAGTCCGTGGCCGATGCCGAATATATCCACTAGTATAGCCTATAACATGGCACACTTAGGCTGATATGCAAGTGTCTATCGCATACGCGACTAATAGTCTTTCCCTCCCGTGTCCTGCTCGAATCACATGCATGACCCTGGCATTCCATATCACTATGCAAGTCTCTATCTAAAGTCACTCTAAACGATATATGAACTGCTACACGACCCGCCCGTATTGGTAGCTAGCCAAACACGTAGGCTCGTGCCAACATAATGTAACTCACTCAAGGTGTCGTGTCATGAGATGTGTCCAGTCATAAAAGTCATAGAAACTAACTTTATTGCTATCCGGGAGAGTCTACTAACCTCTAAGTCAGACACGCACTATCATATCGATGAAACCATCGATAGCACCCAAGTCACACTTGGATGCACACCACTAACACTACTATTCCTATGCGCACAACAAACCATATATTTAAATAGAATAAGAGAGGTAGCAAGGTATCTTGCCTGGATTTGCAGCAAAGGAATAAAGTATCGATTCTAGCTTCAACCTCCATAGTCACGGTCTCACGAACTCCTATAAGTATATATAACTAATATTAATAACCACACTAACATTATATATATATATATATATATATATATATATATATATATATATATATATATATATATATATATATATTATATATTTATATATTTATATATAAATAATATATATCCTACCAGGGCTAAAAAAATTCCATAAAATATGTATAGAAAATATTCGATATTAATTCTGAAATAAATATCTATAATTCTGAAAATATATTTTATACAATTAATATTGCATAAAAAAACCATTTAGAAGCAAATTCATGATCAAACTAATACCAAAATTGATAAATCAACATTATTAGAACTTGTTTAACCATGAATAAACTAACTTTAATACTCTGAAATAAATGCTAAACAATTATTTAAATTATCAAATATTTATGATCATGAGTCAAGGGTCAATAATATGGAGCATTATATGCACACAAAATTATTTGGGACTCACAAGATGGTAATGTTGATAGTTCGTTTTACGGCAGAATTTTGTTCTTCAAAAATCGAATGATTCAAGCATCAAAATAGCAAAATTATGAAAAACTCATTAAACAAGAGTGGTAGGTAATCAAAATACGATCATTTTCATATAGATATCAATCTTAAAAGTGAAGTTATATAATTCAAAACTGTTATGCACTGAACAGTGTCAATTCTGGACACACATTGGTAAAACGTGTGCCCCGAAAAATCTATAAAGAATTTTGACATGAAATTCTACAAAAAGGTAGTAGACACATAGGAAAACCCAGAATTTTTGGTCCCATAAAGATGTGATGCCTAGAAGTGGATAAAACTCGTTCGCAAGATGGACTTATCTGCTATATTTTTGGACAACAAATTGAGGGTGTCTTGTGCGGGATGTTGTGACCTATAGGAGTGGTTTTCGGTGATAGCCGACCTTGGAAAGGTGGAGTGGGGTCTTGGGCACGTCGGGGATGAGGTGGTTGGGCTGGAGGTGGTCGACAAGTGCGCCCAAAAGCAACACAAGAAGGGGAAAACAGTGACAGTAGTAGAGATTAAGTTAGGGTTTTGTTTGGGGTATTTTTGGTTAGGGTGAGAGGGTATTTATACAGGGTATTGATGGGGATCGGTCATGGGCTATTTCTTGTGCGAGTATGGGTGGGTTTTGGAAACTAAATACAAGAGGGACTGGCATAAATATATACAAGTTTTCAAATATGGAACCTTGCTTTGATTGAGTTTTCCTATTAGGTTTGACCTAATTAAAGTCTCCAAAATCTGAAATAAAAATTTAAGATGACCTTATCTATGTGTGGATGACCCTAACAAGTCATCTACAACTTGTTAGACAAGTTTAGGCTCAAGAACATTTACTCGATTGGGAAATAGGCTTAAAAAATCACATAAGGGGTCTTATATGCCATTTGAATTTAAATAGCACATAGGGCCTCGATTGAGTGGGACACCCTAGGCATGTGTGTTGTAGGCTCAAAAATAGTTGAAATCATATTTTGGGTCGTTTAGGTTGGATTGATGTCGAGTCCGAAATTTAAGTTGGAAATTACAACAAATCTTACGGTAGATAATTTCTTGGCCTAAATTGGCCCCGAAGTTGTGCGAAGTAAATACAATACAAGAAGATAAACTTGTCTAGGTCAAATTTTATGAATGAAGTTTTTAGAGTTTGGTATTTCTTGTGCTCAAAAAATTAAAGCTACGGAAGAGTATATTTTATAGTCATGAATAAAAGTGAAAAAAATATATGATAACCAATAAATAACTTTAAAAAATATATAATTATATATAAAATATGTCAAAAATTCAAAGGTCTTACATAGTGGCCCATCGTGGTGCACTCTTGATACATGTATATGTCTAGCTCGATTTAGTGGCTCAGCGTAGCGCACTCCTGTCTTGATACTTGTATTTCATGTTGTGGCTTGTTATAGTGCACTCTTTCTTGTCTGGTCCAGTCTTGCATGTCTCATGTCTAGGATGGATTCTGCGGAATGCCACACCCGGAATTATGAATGAAAATTTTATGGACTAAATAACTAGCCTGATTATCTAGATACATTGGGAGGAAAGATTTTCCCGACTGCTTGTATGCCCTTTGTTCCGGCCATTACCATGGATTTGTAGCTATCTGACATGATGAGTATATTTCTAGCACACCGTTGAGTGGAGCATCCGTACATAGGATATATTTATCTCCCGGACGATGTATCCACTATTTATTCTCTATGTCATCGGCCTGGATAAGTTGGGTAGTCTGCAGGGCGTGCAGCCAGATTAGATTTCTCAAATTGCATATGTTAGTAATTAGGATTATGATAACCCTAGTTAGCTAATATATCAAGCAGAGCAAAGTATGAATTCTGGCTGAGCAGCGTGCCATTTTTTGGGCATATCATTTATGCTGAAGGCATTTCCATCGATCCAAAGAAAGTTGAAGCTATTATTGATTGGAAACGACCTGCATCAGTCGGCGAGATTCGAAGCTTCCATGGCCTGGCTGGATACTACAGATGCTTCGTGAAAGACTTCGCGAAGATCGTATCACCTTTGACTCGCCTTACTTAGAAAGGAGTTGCATTTGAATGGTCAGATGACTGTTAAGCTTCCTTCCAGAAGTTAAAGCAACGGCTCATCTCGGCCTCGATACTGGCACTTCCAGAAAGGGACTGAGGGATTCCAGATTTTTAGCGATGCTTCCGATCAGGGTTTAGGGTGTGTGCTAATGCAATGGAACAAGGTAATATCTTTTGCTTTCTGATAGCTAAAGCCGCACGAGAAGAACTATCCCACTCATGACCTGAGTTAGTGACGATTGTTTTCGTGTTAAAACTCTGGCGATACTACCTTTATGGTGGCGTGCATGATTTACACGGATCACAAGAGCCTCAATTATCTATACACTCAGAAGCAGCTGAATTTGCGACAAAGGCATTAGCTTGAACTAATTAAAGATTACGACTTGACTATTGACTATATACCGGGCAAAGGAAATGTTGTAGTAGACGCTCTGAGTCGGAAGTATATTGCCTCATTATCCATCGAACATAGATTGCTACAGGACCTAGAAGAGATGGGCATTGACCTCCGGGTTCGATTCGGGGATATGTAGTTGGCGCAGTTGCAGCTAGAGCTGAGCTTGCGGGAAAAGATTAAGATTGCTCAGAAGGATGATCCGTACCTAAAGAAAGTATGAAAGCTAATTTCAATGTATAGTACGACCAACTTTGCAGAAGATGAAACCGGCATACTTCGATTGAAAGGTAGGCTATGCTTTTCGGATGATTTAGAACTTAGAAAGGAGATATTGACAGAAGCGCACTATACGAAGCACTCCTTGCATCCAGGCAGCACCAAGATGTACAAAGATCTCCGCACGACCTTCTGGTGGCACATAATGAAGAGAGACGTGGTACTCTTCATGTCACGATGTATGGCCTGTCAACAGGTGAAACCTGAGCATCAGAGACCGGACGGGGAGATGCAAAACCTGACAATTCCGAAATGAAAGTGGCCGCACGTTTGTATGGATTTTATTGTTGGTCTGCCGAAATGCCACGGGAAAATGATGACATCTGGTTCATCGTCGATCTAACCAAGCCAGCGCATTTTATTGCCATCAAAGTTACTTGAAGCGTCGACCGCCTGGCTCAGATTTATCTCGATGATATAGTATGGCTGTATAGAGTTCCAGTATCAATCGTCTTTGATCGGGATGTACGATTTCTATCGCACTTTTGGAGTAGCCTTCTGTCAGCTCTTAGTACCAAGTTAAACTTTAGCTCGGTTTACCATCGATAGACCGATGACCAAACAAAGCACATGAATCAGATTCTCGAAGACAAGCTACAGCTCTGCACAATCGATTTCAAGTCGAGTTGGGACGTCCATTTACCTCTCGTCGAATTTGCATACAATAACGGTTATCAATCCAGCATTCAGATGGCATTGTACGAAGCCTTATACAGACGAAAGTGCATATCATCTATTTGCTGGAACGAAGTCGGGGAACGGCAGATTCTTGGCCCGGAGCTGGTGGAACAGACCATACAGAAAGTTTGGCTCATTCGGGAAAGATTAAAGACTTCACAGAGTCGGCAAAAAAGCTACGCCGATATCCATTATCGATCCCTCGAGTTTCTAGAAGGTGATCATGTATTTCTTAAGGTTTCGCCCATGCGAGGAGTTACCAAGTTTGGTGCAAAGGGAAATCTAAGTCTGAGATTTGTTGGGCCTCTTAAAATACTCAAGCGAGTCGCCCCAGTGGCCTACCAAATTGCCCTGCCGCCAACGCTAGTAGATGTGCACGATGTCTTCCACATCTCTCAGTTGCGGAAGTATATGCACGATCCAAGCCACGTGGCAGATTTTGGTCAGCTGGAGCTGAAGTCACTTTATCGTATATTGAAATATCGGTCCAAATCTTAGAGCACAAAGATAAGCTGCTTCGGAATCGAGCGATCCCTCTCGTCCGCGTACTCTGGCGTAATCATTCGGTCGAATAATCGACCTGGGATCTTCAATCGGAGATGAAGGAGAAATTTTCTTCGTTGTTCTCTTATAGGTAGGTTCTATTCCTAAGTTTCGAGGATGAAACTTTTTCTTAGTTGGTTATGGTATAGTGTCCCGTCCCTACATCATTCCCCATTTTTGTCCATGGGGTGCGTGAGAAAGAAATACTGTAGTGCCCCGTCCCTACATCGTGCCCCATTTTCGTACACGGGGTTCGCGAGAAAAGAAAACTGCCACTACCGATTCAGTCGAGACCGATAGATCGGGAGCATTGAATCGGTCGAACGGTAATGATTGAATTAAGATTCTTTTCTCTTATGGAAACGATTCTTCGGAATCAAGTCCCATATTCAGCGGGTTGCGCCTCAAGGATTAGCTATGCGGCTGAGTCGGAAGAGACCTTCCATTGCTCTGCTTTTTATGTCGCACTTGTTTTGGCTTTGGTTTTCGTGAATGCATTTTCGTGAATGTTTTCGATGGTTTTCATAGCTTACATTTTCGAAATTTGCATTCGTATCGAATTCCTTGAATAATGCAGTGTTCTAATCAGTTGCTTATGCGATTGCAGGTGATCGTGTAGGCGACATCTAAGCGCAGCCAACCAGTCCCTCGCCTGAAACAAAGACTAAGGTGAGTGGCTGACCTTCTTCGCCTCGACCCTCTGTTTCAGAATCAAATATGAAACATGAAAACAATGCTTGTCGCCATAGTATAGAATCAATGAAATCATGGCATGATTTTTCACATACTTCTGCCACTACCATCGCTGTTCACTTTAATAACAAATGCCATAGTAATACAGGAGGTAACAACGCACATAAGCGTCCAAACCACGACAACGGAGGCGGCAACCAAGGAAGGAACCGAGTATTTTGCAATTATTTCCACAAGTTTTAGGAATGGATTGGCTCGATCCGTGCAACACAACCATCGACTGTGTCACGACCCACACCCACTTTTGGATGCAAGCACGTAAGCAATCCATCTACGTATCGAGCAGACTCCAGCCCCTCTTGGATACGTAAATGCTGTCAAGGCTATGGTATACTGCCAAATCTTGGCAAACCAAATCTATATCTCAAATCCATAATAAGTGTACGAAACATGAATGAACACTATGTGTCGTGGTCTGCAGCCCACTAGCATATATGTCCGATAAGACTCAAAGAATATAATAGCAGTCTACGAACTGAATTAATAAACATGGTATCTCATGATAATGAAAGGAAAGCACGAGAGGATAACAATGTAATATCACTGACAAATACCTGAATCTCAGAAGCAATATTATAATCATCTGAAACCCACAATTGTCATAATCATCCGCCATCTAGCACTGCTAACTAATTTTACGCAATCACTAACCTGAAGAGATCATCAGGTCCTCAGGGGACATAGCAAGATACATAAAAAAAATATGCCTATCTAGCAGTTTATCATGCAATAAAGAAAATACAGGAAAATAAACGGGAAAAGTCCAATCAATACGAAAACACGACTATATACGACTGAAAGAACCGCTACGCATAAACAAACTACAAGAGGAGAATAAGAGAACACGATGTCACGATGTCAATGGATAACCAATCGAATACTCAAACCCTCGTCCTTAGTGTGGACTCGCAGGTTTAAACAACTACTAACTCTCGCCTCTAGTGTGGACTCGCAGGTTAGCTTCAAGAAATCTCCCTCGCCCCTAGTGTGGACTCGCAGGTACGGACAGATATCTACTAACCCTCGTCTCTAGTATGGAATCGCAAGTTAGCTTCAGAAATCAAGACACAGATAACTACTAACCCTCGCCTCTGGTGTGGACTCGCAGGTTAGCTTCAAGAATTCATGGTACAGCAGTTCCGTCATGACTTATTCATCCTATGACACGATGCGACTCAGTCCAAGCACAGGTGATGATATCACACGACCCAAATCATGATACATGAGAGAACCAATCCCATATGAACTATAAAATTAACTATGAACAAGAACTATATATACATATATCCAATATGAACTACAAGCTAACTATAAATAAGGACTATATATATACTAGCATGCATGATGTACAAATCTCATGTCAATAATCAACTAGTAAAACTATATAATAATAGGAATATGCATGTAAATAAACTGTAGAGGGAGGCAAGGTATACTTGCCTGGTGGTTGTACGCAGATCCAACAAAGATACAGTCAACTGATAAGCCATAAAGTTTGAATCTCGCAACTGTCTCCGAAAGCTGAAACAGACATTGCCAACATTCTCAGAATAGTCAAATTAGCTATGATTGCCTATCCTTAAGTCCAATTCTAGATACATGGGTAAAACGGTAATTTTGAGCCAAAACGGTGTCCGTGGTTGGACCCGCTTTGCACCGAAAAGCGTTCCAGGGTCAATTGTCTCTAAAATTGTTAAACTATATGTCTACGGATTTATTTTTATGATACGCACCCAATTGTATGTCCAAAGTTAGATTTCGGTGGGCCGTACACAAAATTGCCCGTTGAATCGGATCGTGAGACCCGCAAAACGACGATCCGATCAACGGTCTCAGAATTAGACCAAACTTCACATACAGGACCAAAAAAATGATACGGTCCTGTTGGCATAAGTTTCGTCTCGATCTGAAGAATGTGCATAAAGTAATTGAGAAATTTGCACAGAGGCCGATACAGTAAATTTTGACGGATACGTATCAAATTTGTCGCGCACACACAACCAATTTGAATTCCGTCAAAGCCCATACATCCACGAAGCCGTTACGCACCTTTCGATGCTTTCGGTTCGCGACCATGTCGCCTAGATTGGCGGGACGCACGTCGTATCGAAGGTTTTCGTGATTTTGGAAACAGATTTTTGATCAACTTTGCACAGGTTTTATTTAATGAATACCTAGATTTGTTTAAAACCAGAAGAAGGATTTTATTGCCCTACATATTGTGAATAAACTCCTTTAAATAGATTTTTGAAATCATGCATGGTTTGGATGATAATTAAATACAAAGTAGGCTAACTCGACTATTGTCAGTCCTGTTTTTGGGACAGGTTTTCGATGATCTTCTTATCGATTTCCTGGACAGGGTGTTAGGTTATATCAAAATCTATCTACTGGGATCGAAACTTGGTTATATCAGCTTCCTAAAAAATTTACGGAATTGCAAACGATCTACTACGTGAAGAGAACGGACGTTGATAACAGGGTACCTGCGTTCGCGGTTACTGCTGCTGCTGCTGCTGCCGACTGCTCCTCTATTTGGACCCGTGTGCGGTCTTGCCCGACGGTCGGCCGTCCCGTGGTGGCTCTCGGCGGCATGCACACGCGTGGGGGAGGGGCGCACAGGTGGTTAGGGTTTTGGTTTGTCCAATCGCTTTTCCCTCAACTATATATATATATATATATATATATATATATATATATATATTCGTGTGGTTTTTGCAAACTGGGAAGCTAATCTCGGGTTGGGCCCGATCACCTGCTGTTGGGTTCGGGTGTTCGCGGGTTCCCACAGGATTGGCCTTCCACGAGCTGCTGTTGCTCTTGGTTGGGCTGGGATTTCCTTATCTCGTTTTCTATTTATATATACTAGCAATAAACAATAAAAGCTTCCCACATGGAAGATAGTTGGGTTTCCTTGACCACTGTTCCTCGTCCTTTCTCACGGGTGCATGATTACATTTCTGGCCCCTTTTCCACTACAACAAAATCCAACCTACCCCTGTCTATATCACTACTTGTCTAGTCCCCACGAAATAATGTAGGGGTATAATAGTCATTCAATCTGGTATTGGATTTGGGTCTGATTTCGCAGCAACTGGCGTAGGAATTTACCTATGGGCTGACCCCAACTTCTAATCATTCTAAACTAAATATTCTACAGCGACCCAAAGTTCATCAAACCGACAATATTACTATTTAGCCAATGGTTAATTGTTCTTAATAAGTAATTAATGTACAGTAGAAAGCTTTGTGGTTAGAAAGCTTTGTCTCTACCCTTTACAATGCGGCAATAATGAGCCGTCTAAGTCGTATGTATATCATCTATTATTTATTTTATTAAATAATATAACTATATATATATAACTATATCCTTATATGTTTCTATATATACATATCTAGAATGATATTCATACATATGCACAAACAATAAGTGTGTGTGTATGTATATATATATATATATATATATATATATATATATATATATATATATATATATATATATATATATATATATATATATAACCAAATAGTTGCAACCAAATACCTTTAATAAATGATATCCTGTTTATGTGTATATAGTTCCGTTTTTATAAATATCCCAATAATTATAATAAACTATCTATTCTTTTAGATATAGATATTCTGTATTTATAATGCATTTCTATGCAAAGTATTTTTGGCCTATTATCCCGAAAAAACTAAAAATATTTAGTAAGTTATCATATTTCCAAAAATAGAAAATATCCCATCAATATCAATAAATTGATATTATATATATATAACAAATAGTTAGAAAAATATTTATTGACCAATTAAATTAAGGTACGAAGTATACTCTCAAAATAAATTTCAACATGGACGTCTTTGGTCACACTACATCACTACATGGGGTTGTGCTTGGTTTGGGTCCAGTCCGGACCAGTTTGGTACAACCGGGTCTTCCAAAAGTCTATAATCTAATTAATAAATAATTAAATTATCTATAGGGGTTAAGTCGCAACTTGGCATGATTTTTTTAATTACAACATACTTATGGCTTGGCATTCCCCTACCATGGCTAAACACTAGTCAAAGCACACGACTGCACTATCTGTGTCATGATTTAAAGTCATCTTTGGTTGCCATTAAAATTCTTTGATTGTAAATTTCAATACAAACAGAACAGTGTTACAATATAGGACTTAGATGTAGCCCTAGAAGTACACTTTTGTTTAATCTGGGTCCCTTGTACCGATGGAGCGAGTGGTAATGCGTTGACTCCGTTGACGAGCTGACGACGGTTATCGGTTCTCTGAAGGTTTGGATTGCTCTGGGTGCTGGAGCTTGCTGAGAGAAGGAAGACGTTGAGTGTCTGTATCTGCCTCTCTGGTGGTATGTTCGTTCGTATCTGTCTGTGTGTCGAAGAAGGAAAAGATTCCTCTATTTATAGCTGGGCAGGTTGGCTGCTCATGCACGCATATGTAGGATACGCCGGTGCGTGGGGACGCCACGTATTGATTGCCGATGGAGTCGTATGGGTGATGCGCCCTGATCGAGGGGTTGACTTCTTCATACTGCTGTTGTGAGTCGGCACGTAGCAGAGGAGAAGATCTTTCTGTTGCTGAGATCTTGGATGAGTTGAGTCAAAGGACATGTGTCATCGACCCATGGCTCGGAGATCTCGGATTTGGTGGGGAATGATCTGGTAGGATGCGCCTAGGATTGGGCGCATGAGGAGACTTTGGCTCGTAACCTTTAGGAGTCATGAACCATTCTGGGCGCATGGCTTTTGAGGCACATGCAGGTGACTTTCCTTCTGTCTTTTGGGATCAGAGAGCAGTCTGGGGCGCATGGCTTTTGAGGCACATACAGAGCTTCAGATGGAGACTTTCCTTCTGTCTTTAGGGATCAGTGAAGAGTCTGAGGCGCATGGCTTTTGAGGCGCATACAGATTTGGGTGCATGGCCGCGGAAGCGCATGCGGGTGGTTGAGTGGCCACGTGGCAGTAGCCGTCGGGGTAAAGTCATGATGATGCTGACGTTGTCGATGCTTCGTCTTCTGAAAAAGCTGTCGACTGTTCAGACTTTGAGAGATATGCTGCCAACAATGTCAGTTCAGCATTTAATGTTTGTGACATTCGATGGACAGCTGAGGGAGTGCGTCGATTGGCGTTCCACTGGGATGCATGGGGGCGCATCCTCTTTGATGCGCTTGGTTCTGAAGGGCGTATCTATATGATGCGCCTGAAGTCGAAGGGTGCGTGCGGCTGTTTTGTTCCTCGAGTGCTTTAAATAGCCGTTTGGCTTAATTCGAGGCGTCCGGTTCATCCATTATATGCAAATTCGTTGCTCAGAATTCGGAGAGCCATCTACTTGGCGCGTGGGTTTGATCTGCCCAGCCTATAAATAGTGGCATGGAGAGAGGGTTTGCTTCTCGTTCTCTCATGTATTTCCAACATAAACTTGGGTATTCGAGTGCACTCTGTTGACGAAATGCTCCCGAGGGTGAAGATGAGACGCCATGTCGTCGTTGATGCACTTGAAGGTGACTGTTACATCCAAAAGACGGAGTCGAGGGCTTCCGAGGCAGGCGGAAGGTGCCTGTTGCATCCAAAGATAGGGATGCTCGGGCCTCGTCTTCGTTGTTCCGGAAGAGCCGTAGATCGAAATGGCGGTGCCCTGACCGTCTTCCTTTGGCTTTGGAGGCTCTTTCTCTGGATGGGGTATTAATTGCCACACTCATCCTGCTCGGCCAGGTGAGCCTGGCTGGAAGAGCAGCACATAACTGGGCTGCTGAAGGGATACACATAACTGGAGATGCACATAACTGAGCTGCTGAAGGGATGCGCCTTACTGAGGGCGCATGGTGGGATACGCCTGGTTGAAGGCGCATGGTGATGCTGCGCCTGACTGGAGGTGCATGGTGGCTGCTGGCCGTAGACTTAGGATCTTTCTTTTGTAGAAGTTTTTCTTTGTACAGCCTTCTCTAGACATGTAATAGACTTTTATATGTGAAATAAAAAGTTCTCTTTCCATGTCTATATTTGTTGCTTTTGCTGTAAAGTATTTTGTCCGAGCTTTGGTGTATGTAGTGTCCGGCGCATGGGCCTTCTGGTTGTGAATTTCCATGCTTCTACAAGACCCCCTTTAAAGTTTTCAAAACTTTTGGATAAGTTTTGGAATACTTTGAATAAGAAGTATGGAGGTCAGGGCACATGACTGTTGGGGCGCATGCCTGTTCGGGCGCATGCTCCTCTTAGTTAATGTATATGATGATGCCTCGGTAACCAAAAATATTAATGATAATCTTTTGGTTTTGTTTTGCTGTTATCTCTTCACAGAACCCAAAGCGACGGCTGAGATCACACACGCGTGCGACCAAGCCTTATAAATAGGCAAGAGATGGAGAGAGAGAGAGTTCTTCTTCTCCTTGCTTTTGCTTTCTTTAGAGTTCTTCTTCAAAAATCCTAACTTTTTTTTCTTTCAAAGAAATGGCTCCCAAGACTCCTCGCGGCGGTGCCGGCAAGGGAAAGGAGCCGGTAGAGTATGTCGAGGGGGATGCCCCTATCACCATTGTGACTCCGACCGACGTTCACCTCGCTGTGACTGGTGGGTGTCATCTTTTCCACTACTTTCTTTGTTCAGGCGGTCTTTGGATCATGCGATTGAGTTGACAACTCTCTTTCTTGCCGATGCGTACGGACCACTGTCCTTGCCGAGGTTTCACCCGCCAACGTGCATAGGTTTAGGCCTTTATCATGCACCGAGGTTTAACTGCAGACGCGCATGGGTTCACACCCTAAATGCGCCGAAGCCTTTGCTGATGCGCATGGGTTTATGCCCTGATGATGCGCCGAAGCCTTTCACTGAGGTGCATAGGTTTACACCCAAATGATGTGCCGAAGCTGAGGCGCATGGGTTTACACCCTGGTGATGCGCCGAAGCTTTTGACACCCCTTGTCTTTTTGCCTGACATTTGATTTTTGTTGTGCCAGTATCGATGACGATTTCGCAGCTGAATGAGGTCCTTCTGGATGCCTCCCTTTGTCAAATGGGAGTCGATTTTGATGAGGATGTTGTCAATCCTGCCAAGGGTGTTATCCTACAGGATCAACCTCCTGAAAGGGTGCTGCAGATCCAGAACCAGTTGCCGACTTTTCTCCAGAGTATGATGGAGAGCAAAAAACTGAAATCTGCTGAATCCGGAGATGTGACCTTCTTGAGACCCGCCTTTTTGTTTGGTGACCGCTTGATCTCCACGGAAGCGAAGATACTGAAGATCAAAGAAGACTGGTTCTTTTCAGCAAAAGGCATGGTGCTGTACATGCGACAACTCGATCGCCAATTGTCGCTGACAGCCTTCTATCGTCTAGCTTCGAAGAGAAGGACGTCCTGGGATCTTACTCCTTCTCAGGGAGGGGCTTTAGGAGGTGCTCTTTCGATTGATGCTACCTCGAATCAAAGGGACACCCGATCTGCTTTACGAACCAGTCCCTCGTTCAGTTGCCGAACTTTGCGTCCCGGGAGCCTCTACAGTGAGGTCCCAACTGACACTTTTGCCTTCAATGCTCCAACCTTCACGAGCCGGATGTTGACATCGAAGGTTGTGTACCCGTAAGGTAGCTTTAGGGTCGAAGGTTGGTGTCATCACATCTCGAGGTGGGACGAGTTGACCACTTGGCTGCTTTCGAAGTTCAAGGCTGAGCTTAAGGAGATTGGGCTGACAGCCGCCATCTGTGCCACACAGGCTGGCGTGGATCTCAATATGCCTATGTTCCTTGCACTCTTGGAGTTGTTCAATACCCAGACTGGTACCTTTTACACTCCCGTAGGGGAGTTGGGGTTGGCTCTCCACGAGATGTACGAAGTGTCCAAGCTTCCCTGGGGCTCAGAGCCGTACGAGAAATATTTTCCATCGAATGAAGAGATCCAGGTCCTGGAAAATAAGAACTCAGAGATGATGGTCGTCTTCAAGGAAGTGGCGAGCCACCATTATTTGATGCATCGGAAGGACAAAGTCAAGACTCAGCCTCATGTGACTGCTTGGAGGGATTATGTCTTCAAGCAGGATTTGATGGATCCTTCGAGGATCCGGTTTACAACTCCGCAAGGGCTGAAACCTGCGGAAGTGACTTCTGAGATAAGCCGGCTGGACGAGAGGAATCCTCGTTCCAATGAGGATGGTGAGAACGCGTATAGCTGCTTCTGGCATTGCGCGCACCGGATGTCGTCTAAAGCGGTGCTGACATCATACTTGATGATATAGCTCCGAGATTGTGTGTTCGTAGGCGGATCTGGTGCCGTAGAGAGGGTACATCGGAACCTCATTTTACCCGCCGTGAAGTTTGCCTTTGGACGACCTTTAGCTCTCCTCCCCGCGATGGTGTGTAACCTGTTGCGGGGTTTGAGGTCTTTTGCTGACGATGTGATCTTCGGGAAAGGAAACAACGACAACTTTCCCCGGGCCGAGCTGCCTTTCCATTATCTTATGGGATGGCTGATTTTGCATCATCCGAACGTGATGAGTCCCGGTCCGGAGGAGGATCATGTTGAAGGAGATGCCTTCATCGGCCGCTTCTACAAGAGGAAGTGGTCATACACTGGCATTTTCGTTTGCAGGAGGGTTTTGTCCTACCTTCAGGGTGGAAGATTGTCAAGGTTGGCCCCATCTTCAAAGATTTCGAGGCCGATCAAGACTTAGTTGACTCGGGCGAAGATGCGATTACCTTGCCGAAATGGGGTTTCCGTTGGTTGCAAAGCATTCGGCCTTCTCACCTGGTCTACCGCAACCAAAATAGATGTTATCTGGAGCCATATCTGCCCAACCGGTTCGCTCGCCAGTTTGGCTATACTCAGCTGATACTACAAAATCCCAGTAGCAGTCTGGGGTTCATCGGTATTTTGTTGGATGGAGCTCGGGGCTGGCAATATTACAATGCCGGGTGTACTGGTGTTCAGTTTACGGTACCCGTTTACAACCCTCGGCCACAGATCCTGTATTCGGCCGCCAAGCTGTATTGCACTATGAATACTGCGTCTCCTGGTTATGACAGGGAGACTAGTTTCATCGTTGGAACTCAGCTGGAGGCCACGACGAATATGTTGATGGTAGCCCGATCATATCGTCCACCAGAATTGGCAGGATATCGGGCTGCTGCTGCAGCACCAGTGAGAGATCCGTCTGTTGGAAAGAGGCGGGCCGACACAGAAGCTGGTTCTTCTGTACCAAAAAGGCTGAGAAGGACGTCGACTCCAAAGGCTACAGGAGTGCCACTTGAAACGCCAGCGGGATCTGCTGAGGTAAGGCATCCTCTGTAATTCTGGCCCATCTTTCACTTTGGTGGCTTATGCTTTTCTTCTTATAGGGATCGAAGAAGAAGACCCGTGTTCCAAAATCGGGTGTTAGTAAACTGAAGGAGGTGGCAAGCTCTTCTGATGAGCGCATTCTACCGATGATAATGTCTCCCGTGGAAGGGAGTCCTGAAGATGTTCCTGCGGAGATTTCAGTATCTCCTGACTTTGTTGAAAGAATTACGGAGGTTGCAACAAATTTCGGAAAGGTACAATCTGCCGTGGAGGCCTTGGACGTTGAGGGTCCTACGGACTCGAGGCATCCTGATGATGAAGTGGATTGGAGTTCGTCGCCTTCCAATGACGTCCCTCCAGCGTTGTAAGAGTCTGTTGTGGGGGCAACAGATATGGTTGGAACAGAGGAGAGGGTTGATTCCCCTTTTTGTCATGATGAGGGGAGATCGGCTGTATCATTGCCGAGTCCTACCCCAGCCTCACCCGTGGAAGTTGAGGTAGCTACCGATCAGGCGGTAACGACAGATCCTGTCCCTGCAGAGGGACTTGAGAAGGATGAGACTCATCTGCCAGTCCTGTCTCCCGGGACAGGCCAGGAGATGAGTGTTGATCTTCCCGTTCTGCCAGGGGAAGTACTGACCGCTGATAGGACATTGGGGACAGAAGAGGTGGCCGTTGACGTCGATGGTTCCTCCGAACTTGAGAAGGGTAAGGGTGTGGAACCCTCTGTTGCCCCTCCTACTTGGGTACTATCTCGACGCCTGTGCTGGCTTCCTCTGTTCCTTCGGCTCCTCGGGCTAGCAGTCCGGCCCATGTTGATGAAGAGCCTATTGATGCTGAGATTCCAGTCTCGCAGGTTAAGGTTGGCGGATCTTCTTCCGGTCCGCTAACTACAGCAGCCCCTCTAACTCCTGCTATGATGCCGCAGGTACTGGCGGACGCAGATGAATATATGAAATTCATCGTCGAGGGGGTGTATAAAATGCTGCAGAGGTGTGTATCTGCGGTGATGGATGCCAACGGGAGTTTTACGATGGCAAGAACTCTGGCAATGCCTTATATCGAGCTGATCCGCGTTCACCAAGGCCACGACCATATGGCCGAGATCCTGGAGGCTTCGGTGATTGAGTTGGACCAGCGGCTCACGGAACTTCAGCGCATCCAGCGAAATGACCTTTTCGTCTTGATAGATGCGGAGAAGGAGAAGTTGATCGCGGAGATTGAGTCTTCCTACCAGGCCACTGTGAGTATCTGGGAGTACGAGGTGGCTGAGACTGAGGCTGCGGTGGGGCAGTTGTCTCAGTCCATGAAGGAGACAATGGAAACGCGGGCTGCGTTGGACGCTAATATCGCGGAGATTAACGCCCAGATGCGTCGTCTTGAGGACCAACGGGCCCGACTCCAGTTAGATGCCGAACGTGTCCAGGCTGAACACGTAGCTTTCAAGAAGGAGGAAGCAACCTTCACTCACCGGGCTCTTGCCCTGGCTCGGCAGCGACAACAGCTTGATGAGAAGCATGAGAATGATACTTCCGCTGAGGCCATTGAATTGATGCGTCAAGAAGCTGAGCGTCGAGTCCTGGCGACTGTGGAGACTCATGCAGCCGACTTGAGACGTCGAGTTAGAGAGCTCTCAACCAAACCTGGAGATGTTTAGGGACTGTTGCGTCTCCTTTTTATGTTTGTGCAACTCTTGCTGGGGGAGTATAGTTCTGTACTCTTTTTTTTTAGATAATAAAGAAGTACGCAACTTTTTTGTGATGTATTCATTTTTTGTTCATGAACTTGATGATTTGTGTGGACCTATTATCTTTTACGCACCTTGGCTTTTAGGTACAGATAATAAGTTTTAAGGAACCAACATGTTTGCTCAGAGGTAATATGGACGTGGCAATCATTGGGGTTCAAATGATAGAATCTTCCTACTCAGAGGTATTATGGATGTGGTAGGAGTGATCCTGGGGGATACGCTGAACAACTCAGAGGTGATGTGGACGTGGAAGTTCTGCGATCAATGTACGACAACGCAAGGGTGTTTGTACGAATGTTTACTCAGAGGTAATGGAACGTGGTAAACATGAAGGATAGGTAGGCTTACGAAGTGTAAGATTCTGCTTTGGGTGTAGAGGGACAACTCAGAGGTGATGTGGACGTGGTTGTCTTTCTACTGGAGGATGCTACGGAACAGCTGGGTTCCGGAAGCGTATGGTTTTTGGAAGGGAATTGTCTGTGAATCCTGATAATTGGGTCCATAGATCCCTTGTGGAAGCACATATCTGAAAGATGTCAAGAGTAGTACTTCTTCAGGAACTTGTCGTTGATGGGCATCATGAACAAGTCCCCATTGGGTTTGGCGAGGCGGTAAGCACCGTTTGAGTATACCGTCTCAATGATGAAAGGTCCTTCCCACTTGGGTTCGAATTTCCTGGTGTCTTGTGAGTTAATACCATCGGCCTCCTGACTGCCAGAACCAGGTCGCCAACTTGAAAAGTTCTCTGTTTGACCTTCTTGTTGAAAGCCTGTGATATACGGGCTTGGTAGAGTTCGATACGTTGTTGAGCTAAGACGCTTTTCGTCAAGTGTCTCAAGCTCCGCAGACGACGACGTTGATTGTCCTCTTCTGTGAGTTTGTTTGTGATTGCTACACGGAGTGAGGGTATCTGGATCTCGAGAGGCAGTACCGCTTCACTCCCGTAGACAGGGAGAATGGTGTGTTGCCTGTTGGGGTTCGTACCGTTGTGCGGTAGGCCCAAAGACATTCGCCAAGCTTTTCGTCCCAGTCGCGTTTGTTGGATGATACGACTTTTTTTGAGCAGCCTAACGATAGTTTTGTTGAACGCCTCGGCCAATCCGTTTGCTGCCGGATTGTAGGCGGTTGATGCCACGTTTTGAATGCGACTCTTGTCACAGAATCTGCTGAAAACATGGCTGATGAACTGAGGACCATTATCGTGGATGATCCTCCGGGGTACTCCGAAGCGGTGGTAGATGACATGGTGTTTGATGAAGCTGACCACCCTGGAGCTCTTTACTTCCGCCAATGGGACTGCTCTGCCCACTTGGAGAAGTAATCGGTAATGGCCAGGATGAAGTGGTGCCCCCTTGATGAAGAAGGGGGATCGGTCCTACAATGTCCATGCCCCAGGCTTCGAAGGGCCAGGAGGCGACTGTAGGATGTAGTGGTTCTGACGGCGTATGAATGAAGTCTGCATGAAGTTGGCACGCATGGCTTCTTTTATAGTCGACAGCATCAGCGGCCATGGTTGGCCAATAGTAGCCCATACGCCACAGTCGATCCTGCAACTTAGGACCAGGTTGATGAGCTCCGCAAGTTCCGTCATGAGTTTCTCGTAGAGCTTCGGTCGCCTCTTCGTTGGACAGGCATCGAAGGAGGAGCCCATCATAGGAGCGTCGGTACAGCATTTTAGTGGCTATACATAGTAGAATCGAAGAGAACGTCTCCTGACTGAGACGGCTTCCTTCGGGTCCTCTGGGAGAATTCCGTAGACGGCAAGTCGATGAACGGGAACCTCCAGTCTCGGACATTAACACCAGTACTTATCGGCAAGGCGTGGTCCACTGTAAGCATAGGTTGTTTCTAGGACAAACCAAGTCTCGGCCAACTATCATGACGTAATGTTGAGTCCCAAGGGGTGCTGCTAATGAGGCTGCGAGGCCAGCCAGAGCATCAGCCTCTAGGTTTTGTAGACGAGGTACGTGTTCGATGAAGAACCCGGTGAAGGTTGAGATGATGTTCAATGCAACTTCATGGTAAGGGATCAGATCTTCATGGCGAACCTCGTATTGCCCTCGGATCTGGTTTACGACGAGTTTCAAGTCGCCGTAGGCTTCTAGATGATCTACCCCAGCTGTTGTGCCAGCTGGAGTCCCATAATAAGCGCATTGTACTCGGCCACATTGTTGGAGCACGGCTTCGAAAGAGAGTAAGCACGCTGGATAACCAGCTGATCGGGGGAGACTAAGACTACCCCCACTCCTGCGACGATCTGGCCTTTGGGGCCTGTTCTTGAGCGCCATCAAAAAACATCTGCTAGACGGAGCTTCCTTCGGTGACATTTGATTCTTGGACCTCATCCGGGATGTCTTCATAGAGTCTTGAGGACTCCAGGATGGGGTACGCAGCTAAAAAGTCGGCCAGGGCCTGACCCTTAACGGCTTTTTGTGGCACAAACATCATGTTGTATGGTGTTAGCAGGATTGCCCATGTAGCTAGCCGGGAGTTTAATGACCATGGCTTCGTCATGAGGACTCTGAGTGGATTGACTCGGGAGATAACATGAATTGTCTGGCCCGAGACATAATGGCGAGTCTTCTGGATGGCAAACACCAAGGCCAAGCACTCCTTTTTAACGGGTTGTACCGGTGTTCAGCCCCGATGAGTGTTCGACTGAGGTAGTAGATCGCTTGCTCGTAGCCTGTATCGCTGTTTTGAGCCAGCAGAGCGCCCAGGGAATGATCCATGGCACGGACGTAGAGGAGAAATGGTTTACCGGCGACAGGTGCTACCAGGACTGGCGGGCTTGTCAAGTAAGCCTTGATGTCGTCGAAAGCCTTTTGGCACTCCTCTGTCCAGACGTAAGAGACTCCCTTCTTCATGAGCTGAGTAAAGGGTTGACATTTACCGGAAAGATTTGCTATGAACCTCCGGATGTACGCCAGACGTCCCTGTAGGCCTCGAAGTTCTCGAAGATTCTTCGGAGGGTCCATGTTGAGGATGGCTTTGGTTTTCTCGGGATCAACATGAATGCCTTTCGTCGTGATGACAAAGCCCAAGAATTTTTTGCTAGAAACCCCCAGGAAGGATTTAGCGGGGTTCATCTTGAGTTGATATGCCCGCATGAGATCGAAGACTGTCTTCAGGTCCTGTAGGTGATCTCCTTTAAAGCGGCTCTTGACTACGATGTCGTCAACATAGCATTCGACTGTCTTGCGAAGATGTTGACGGAAGATGGTGCTCATAGCTCATTGGTATGTCGCACCGGCGTTCTTCAAGCCGAAGGGCATACTGTGTAGCAGAAAATGCCCTTTGGAGTCCTGAATGACGTATGTTTTGCGTCATCGGGGAACATCTTGATTTGATTGTAGCCTGAATACCCGTCCATAAAAGACATGCGTTCGAAGCCACACGTGTTGTCGATCATCACGTCAGTGATTGAAAGCGGGAATTCGTCCTTCGGGCAAGCAGAGTTGAGATCCCTGAAGTCGATACAGACGCGTATCTTCCATTCTTTTTGGTGACAGGTACGACGTTGGCTACCCAATCGGGTGTTGCTCTTCACGGATGAAGCCGCTAGTCAAGAGTTTGTCTACCTCCTGATCGATGGCGTTCATGATGTCCGGACGGAAGCGCCGCTTGTTGCTTGATAGGCTTGGCATCAGGCAAGATATTCAACCTATGCATCACAATCTGGGGATCAAGTCCCGGCATATCTTCGTAGCTCCAGGCGAAGACGTCGATACTCCTTAGCCAGTTGGATTAAAGATTCTCGGTCTTCTCCTTCTAGGCTTTTGCTGAAAAGATGGGTTTGGAAGAAGACCCGTCCCCAAGGTCGATCTGCTCGACTTCGTCTTCGGTGGGAGGTTCACGTAACTCGAAACGAGACTCCCATTGTTCTCCTAGGCGTTGAGCCCAGGGTTCTTCTTCGAAGGGCTCCGGCGCTTGGTTTGCCTTCATCTTTTTGAGGCTATGCTGATGTCATGTTAGCTGACAGCACTTTCCTGAAGATGATCCGATACTGGTATCGAAATCCCAAGTCGATGCTTCAGACGAGTGGGAATGTTCTACGTCTTCTGCGTCTGAACTCTCTGGAGTTGATGGCGGCGTGACATAGCCTACCCCCCGTCGAGTTTTGCTGTAGTAGTCTTACAGCTTTCCTTTAGGTATTGGAAGCCGGAGAGGGAGACGTCGACCTTTGCCGTAGTTCAGGCCTTTGTCGCTTTTTAGGTCGTAACCCATCTTTTGGATGAGATACTTTGCCTTATCCGTGTACCGATAGAGTTGCATTCTGCCGGCATCTGGTTCTGGCTTGAGTGGCGGGAGGTCCTGATGACGCTCGACCTTGCGAAGATGATGGATCCTTCGTCTCGACTTCGTGGAGGGACTATGTAACAGACTCCTTGAGATGGGACTACTCGATTTACATGATGGACGGTCGTTATTTGTGTTTGCAACGACCGTAGAGCGTTATCTAATGTATACATGGCATTCCAATGTGGAAGACAAGAATAATTAAAAACACTCTATTGATGAAATACGAGATTTTATCCCGTGGGATTACATTGTCTAAGGAGGGTGCATCTACATCAGCAGAGATATATTCGCCAAGCTCCTCATCTGTAAGTACTGGGGTTGGATCAGGTGAGTCCACCACAGCTTTGATTTTGGGGTCCGAGAGGGTTACGTGAGCCCTCCCTGGTATCTTGGATGACTGCAGTGGCTTGCCCTTGAGACGCACCTTCAGTGGTGCCTCAGCTGCGCCCCCAGTGATCGGTGCCTTCCCCTGTAATTTTACACCAGGGGAGCCGATGTTTGAGGCGGCTTCCCTTTGAGGCGTATCTTCAGGGGAGCTCCAGGAGTTGGCACTTTTCCTGGTAGCTTGATGCTCATTGGAGGCACCTTCTGGGGCGGTTTGCCCTTGAGTTGGGAGTCATCCGGCCCGGCTGCCGTCTCTGCCTCATCATCAGCATCATTGGCTTCCTCCTCGTCAAGTGATTTGTACAAGTCGGAATCGGTGAAGTAGGCTTCAATCCCTTTGAAAGGATCGATGTCTGCGAACTCCGTCCTGATAACGCCGTTGGTGATACATATTTCATGCATTGGTGGAGCGTGGATGGCACCACCATGTACTCATGTAGCCATGGTCGACCGAGCAGGATTGTAGTTGACCTCGGCATCCACAACATAGCAGGTCACCTCAGTTTTGAGGTTACCGATGTGACACTTCAGTCGAATTTTGCCCAGTGGCTCGCTCTTGCTAGCGTTGAAGCCGCTGATGGTTGTGTTGGAGGGCGCCAGCCGGTACATTGGGATCCCCAGTGTTGATAACAGTGCCTTCGGAATGATGTTGAGAGAAGACCCCGGATCGATCTGAATCCGGTTCACCTTGACTGAACCGACATATCCTGTATAATACAGCGGCGGTTATGTCGGTGGTGCTTGAGCAGCATGTCTTGTTGGGTGAAAGCTATGTTTGGGATAACTTCATCCACACAATGAGTGCGCACAAGTAGTTGGGAGGTCTTCAGGCTGCTTGACCTGACTGAGAAAGGATTCGGCATCCTTCAGAGCTTCACAGAGAGCTTCTCGGGAGTCTTTAGAAAGACGTAGGAGCTCGAACAAAGATAGGCGGGCAGGAGTACTGGCCAGTTGTGCCAGTATGTCGAAGTTGTGGGGCTTGGCTAGCCCCGAAGCATTCTCCTTTCGTAGAGGCCTGTCGAAACGAGCCTCCACCTGCTTCTGCTTATTGGCTGCTGAGGGCTTATACGGGCCCTCTTCCTGGACAGCGGGGACGGTGCAAGGAGGCACCACTTCGGCGACAGCTTCGCTGGGTTGGACGTTCTGTTGTGAACGCGTCTGCACAGGAAGTGCTTCTTCTGTTGAAAAAGAGACCATGCGGCAAGACTTGATCTTCCTGCCTTTGGATTTGGAGGTAGGACGTACCTCTGGTTGAGTCATCTCGGAGACGAGGTCGGGGTGGACCCATAGGACCTCTCCTCGAGATGTGGTGAGTAGGATGAGACCACTCACATTGTCACGGGTAGTGGTAAGTTAACCACCTCTATTGTCGCCTTAGGGATGGGACGACACCATCTTGTATGGTAGTCGGCGGCAAGGTGCCGAACTGGAGTGACACTACATTGGCTGACACCGTCTTCTCTTCGTAGTCGACGGAGATTACAACCGCATTGATCATGCGCTGGATGTAATTTTTGAGGACATAACAGTCCTTGGTCGGGTGTCCGACAAACCGATGGTAGTGACAGTACCTCGGGTTGTCCACTTTCTCAACTTCATCGGGCCGCTTTGGGTCCAGTAGCTTGATCTTGTCACCCTGCTTCAGGATTTCAAAAAGTGCAAGGTGTCTTCGTCGTTGAACGAATAAACCTCCTTGGGCCTTGGTGCAAGTGGAGGTTTCTGAGTAGGCACAGATGCGCCTTTTGAGGCATTAACAGTTAATGCCTGCTTCCCTTTGTCTCACGTCCGGGGTTGTTGGTTGTAGACCTTTTCCCTTGTCGTCAAAGGCAGGGAAGCTGACAGAAGATGTGCATTGGCCGCCTTCTTTTCTGCGGCTTCTGCTTCGATGATCAGGGAGCTCCAGTCCGGGGGGAGGAGTAGAGTTGAGCCAGAGTTTGACTGCAGGTAGCATGTTCATGCTGCAAGAGGAGAGGAGCGCATGTTCCGGCATGCCTGGAGGTAGTCTGAAGCAGGCCTGTCGGAAGAGTTCGATGAACACCCGAACCATTTCCTTCTCCTTCTGGCGTATCTCTATGAGGGGCGCCATCGTCATGTCCTTCCGCCGTCGTAGAAGCGTTCGAGGAAGAGGTGCGTCAAGTCGTCGAAGGATGATATGGAATTGTCGGGGAGGCTGCAGTACCAGTCATATGCCACTTCCTTCAATGCTCCGACAAATATGCTAGTGAGGACGCGTCCTCTTTCGAAAGATGTCCCATTTGGGACTAGAAGTACGTCAGGTAGCGGCACGGAGAGTCCTTCCGTCGTATGGCGTCAGTGTTTGTGGTTTATACTTTGGAGGATAAACCACCTTGTTCCACTCGAGGGGATAGGGGGGGGATACCCATCTTCTGGCGCTCCTCTTGCCTGTTCTTGGACTCAAAGCGCTCCGCAAGTCCTTGATCATTTCGACCACATCCTCCGTGGAGCTGGGAGTCGGGGAAGGGGTACCACCTAGAGTTGAGCGTTTGAGGGCTCAGACGTTCGGGGTATTCTCGGCGGTCTGTGCCTGAGGGTACCGTTGAAGGGGTACACTCGACCCCATTGGCCCCTGGGTCGGGACCGGTCGAAGGCGTTTGGGTCAAGGCCGACCGTATTTCAAATACCGCCTGAGTCAGTATTTGTATGGAAGCAGAGAGGGTTTTGAGCCCACCCTCTAATGTATTTATGCGCTGGACGATGTCCTGCGGTGGCGCATCAGACTCGACATCAACCTCAGTCACGTTCACTGTCACGACGGTCGGGAGTGGATGGATGAGTTGAGGCCTCACTCTCGGCCTCACTCCATTGTAGGGGAGTTGTCTCCTGAAGCTTCGTCTGGGCTACCCCCAGCCACGTTCTGGAGGTCATTCTCGACGGGCGCATCTGTCAGGGTTTGATTACCCTCAGCTTCGTCTTGAAGGGTCGCAGATGCTAGGCTACCCCCAGCTATGTTCTGGGGGATATCCTCATCTTCAGGGGCTTTGGGAGGCTGACTTCGCCTCGAGGCTCTGCCCCAAGTGTGCTTTGGACACACTCGTCTTCGGAAGGAGGCTCGACAAGGGTCTGACTACCCCCAGCTTCCTCCAAGAACTTCTTCCTCGCTCGAGTGCCTTCGAACACTCCGGAGGATGAGACAGCTGCCTTGGTTTTCCTCGGCTGGCTTTTGGATGAGGGCGAGGGATTGCCGGTCGTCTTTCGGACTGACGAGGAGTTGGAGATCACGTTGCATGAAGCAACCCTTGGCTCCTCTTCTGTCGATACCTTCCTCCCAAGGCGATGTCGGAGGGGTGTCGATGATTGCAGCCACTGAAAGACTGACTGCCCTGGGGTACTGTCGCTTTGCAACAGCACTTGATGGTGACCACAGCACAAGTATGCCCCGTGAGAGGCGCATCGTGCTTGTCAGTCAACTCTCCTGATCGGCGCTTGTGAGTAATCACGTTACGCAGATCGTTGGAGGAGAGTGCCACCTTCGTACCCCCTTCAAACGCATGGCAAGGCCAAGCGCCGAATGGTCAAGTGAGTGCTGCGCCCCCTGATCTAATACCAAACAGGCATCCTGATCAGTAGTAGGGGAACCACAACATTTGTTTGTCTTGTTCGACTTGGTTGTACACGCAGTAGATGCGCCCAAGTGAGACAAGGGTTTTGAAGGTCGGCTCGTTCTCGGCACCGCAGCACTCGAGTCGACCTTGTACAACTTACATCAGCAGCGCGCATGATTGTGAGCGCATGCTTCTGGCTGTTGCTGGCATAGCACGTTTGGGACGCATGGCTCGTGCTGCCTTGGACTTCTTCGTACCAGGCCGCTGGGGCGCGTAGTACTCAGAATCCAAATTCTCCTCGCACTACAGCGAGTGAGTCTGTCAAAGACAGAGATCTTCTGTGGCGCATCAGAGATGATGCGCGGGGCATTGGCTGTGCCCCTGCTCCGTGACGTATCTTCCTCGCCTGAGAGGGAGATGGCTGGGGAATGTGGTTAGCCGCACGTTTCCCCGAGAGATGCACTGCACCAGCGGGCGCATCTTGGTTGCTGAGGATGTCAGCAGGAAGGGAAGGCTGGATTGGCGCATCCCCTTTGGTGGTGGTGCCCGAGGCGTCGACCTTGCGCACCCAGACTCGGGGTCTTCTTCGGCTTCGCAGCCGCTTCGAAGGACTCGCACTACCTTCAGATATGAACTCCTCATACGCCTGTTGATTGAGGCGTATGACCAGCGTCTTGTGGGAGGAGCCCACCTTCACGTCGTCGGCTTGCGACACAACTTTCTCGGTGGAGGAGAAAGAGGTCCCCAGCAGGGTCGCCAGCTTGTTTGCCCAAAATTCTTTGATTGTAAATTTCAATACAAACAGAACAGTGTTACAATATAGGACTTAGATGTAGCCATAAAAGTGCACTTTTGTTTAATCTGGGTCCCTTGTGCTGATGAGCGAGTGGTAATGCGTTGACTCCGTTGACGAGCTGACGACGGTTATCGGTTTCTGAAGGTTTGATTGCTCTGGATGCTGGAGCTTGCTGAGAGGAGGAAAGACGTTGAGTGTCTGTATCTACCACTCTGGTGGTATATTCGTTCGTATCTGTTATGTGTCGAAGAAGGAAAAGATTCCTCTATTTATAGCTGGGCAGGTGGCTGCTTATGCGTGCATAGTAGGATGCGCGGTGCGTACGGACGCCACGTGTTGATTGCCGATGGAGGCGCATGGGTGATGCGCCCTGATCGAGGAGTTGACTTCTTCATACTGCTGGTTGTGAGCCGGTAACGTAGCAGAGGAGAAGATCTTTCTGTTGCTGAGATCTTGGATGAGTTGAGTCAAAGGACATGTGTCATCGACCCATGGCTCGGAGATCTCGGATTTGGTGGGGAATGATCTGGTAGGATCCGCCTAGGATTGGGCGCATGAGGAGCTTTGGCTCGTAACCTTTAGGAGTCACGAACCATTCTGGGCACATGGCTTTTGAGGCGCATGCAGGCGACTTTCTTTCTGTCTTTTGGGATCAGAGAGCAGTCTGGGGCGCATGGCTTTTGAGGCGCATGCAGAGCTTCAGATGGAGACTTTCTTCTGTCTTTAGGGATCAGTGAAGAGTCTGAGGCACATGGCTTTTGAGGCGCATGCAGATTTGGACGTTGGCCACGGAGGCGCATGCGGGTGGTTGAGTGGCCATGTGGCAGTAGCCATCGGGATAAAGTCATGATGATGCTGACGTTGCCGATGCTTCGTCTTCTGAAAAAGCTGTCGACTGTTCAGACTTTGGGAGATGTGCTGCCAACTATGTCAGTTCAGCATTTAATGTTTTTGACATTCGATGGACAGCTGAGGGGGCACGTCGATTGGCGTTCCACTGGGACGCATGGGGGCACATCCTCTGTGATGCGCTTGGTTCTGAAGGGCGCATCTGTGTGATGCGCCTGAAGTCGAAGGGCGTGTGGCTGTTTCGTTCCTCGAGTGCTTTAAATAGCCGTTTGGCTGAATTCGAGGCGTCCGGTTCATCCATTAAATGTAAATTATTGCTCAGAATTCGGAGAGCCATCCACTTGGCGTGTGGGTTTGATCTGCCCGGCCTATAAATAGTAGCATGGAGAGAGGGTTTGCTTCTCGTTCTCTCATGTATTTCCAACATGAACTTGGGTATTCGAGTGCACTCTGTTGACGAAGTGCTCCCGAGGGTGAAGATGAGACGCCATGTCGTCGTTGATGCACTTGAAGGTGACTGTTACATCCAAAAGACGGAGTGAGGGCTTCCGAGGCAGGCGAAGGTGCCTGTTGCATCCAAAGATAGGGATGCCGGGCCTCGTCTTCGTTGTTCCGGAAGAGCCGTAGATCAGAATGGTGGTGCCCTGACCGTCTTCCTTTGGCTTTGGAGGCTCTTTCTCTGGATGGGGTGTTAATTGCCACCTCATCCTGCTCGGCCAGGTGAGCCTGGCTGGAAGAGCAGCACATAACTGGGCTGCTGAAGGGATGCACATAGCTGGAGATGCACATAACTGAGCTGCTGAAGGGATGCGCCTTGCTGAGGGCGCATGGTGGGATGCGCCTGGTTGAAGCGCATGGTGATGCTGCATCTGACTGGAGGCGCATGGTGGCTGCTGGCCGTAGACTTAGGATCTTTCCTTTGTAGAAGTTTCCTTTGTACAGCCTTCTCTAGACATGTAATAGACTTTTATATGTGAAATAAAAAGTTCTTTTTCATATCTATATTTGTTGCTTTTGCTGTGAAGTATTTTGTCCGAGCTTTGGTGTATGTAGTGTCCGACGCATGGGCCTTCTGGTTGTGAATTTCCATGCTTCTACAATCTTGTATTTCAAAACTCAACCATGGCTAAAGTCTTCTACCGTAATAGTTAACTAACAATTATTTATAAAAATTTTAAAAATCATCATTTAAATCAAATAAATAAATAAATAATATTTCAAAAAATTGGGAAGAGGAGTTACAAATCTACCTACCTTAAAATAATTTCGTCCTCGAAATTCTAATTCATGACTATCCCTTAAAATTCAAAGTCTACTATTATCTTAATCTCCTCAAATTTAATCTCTCAAAATATTTTATAACCTTATTTAGTCATTTCATCACACCGAATACTTGAGGACTTCTACCCACCTTTGGTCATACTACTCCTCAAAATACGGTCACTAAATCTTATAATCTTCTAACTAGTTGCTAACACTTCTACCAACAGATATCTAAGGTGTATGGCTCTATAATCTCTCATATCTATAAGCAACCAAATATTTAAATCAAGCAATAATACTATAACTTAAAACTTCTGATAAATCCTAGACAGCACGATCGTTCGTCCCTCGAAATAAAGAGGACGAGAATCAATGGTACGGGAAGCAAGAAGTATAATCGAGAGCAAACATGGAGTTTCCAAGGACGTAGATAATTTTAGGAGAATTTTTAAGGCAGTATGGATTAAGATTTCTAGGTTTAGTCATTGTCACAGGCTCGTATGTACAGTTACGTAACCGATATGATATGCTCTGACCTGCATGGGCCACCAAAAAACTTGTCACGACCCGTACCCGCTTTTCGGATGCAAGCACGTGAGCAATCCAACTACGTATCGAGCAGACTCCAGCCCCTCTCGAATACGTAAACGCTGTCAAGGCTATGGTATACTGTCAAATCTTGGTAAACCAAATCTATATCTCAAATCAACAATAAGTGTACGAAACATGAATGAACACTATGTATCGTGGTCTGCAGCTTACTAGCATATATGTCCGATAAGACTCAAAGAATATAATAGGAGTCTACAAACTGAATCAATAAACATGGTATCTCATGATAATGAAAGGAAAGAACGAGAGGATAATAATATAATATCAATAACAAATACCTGAATCTCACAAGCAATATTGTAATCATCTGAAATCCACAAGTGTCATAATCATCCGCCATCCAGCACTGCTAACTAATTCCACACAATCCTAACCTGAAAAGATCATCAGGTCCTCAGAGGACATAGCAAGATACATAAAAAATATGTCTATCTAGCAGTTTATCATGTAATAAAGAAAATACAGGAAAATAAACGAGAAAAGTCCAATCAACACGAAAATACGACTATACACGACTAGAAGAACCACTACGCATAAATGAACTGCTGGAGGAGAATAAGAGAATACAATGTCACGATGTCAATGGATAACCTATCGAATACTCAAACCCTCGCCACTAGTATGGACTCGCAGGTTTGAACAACTACTAACCCTCGGCCCTAGTGTGGACTCGCAGGTTAGCTTCAAGAAATCACCCTCGCCCCTAGTGTGGACTCGCAGGAGCGGACAGATATCTACTAACCGTCGCCCCTAGTGTGGACTCGTAGGTTAGCTTCAGGAATCAAGACACAGATAACTACTAACCCTCACCCCTGGTGTGGACTCGCAGGTTAGCTTCAAGAATTCACGGTACAGTAGTTCCGTTATGACTTATTCATCCTATGATACGATACGACTCAGTCCAAGTACAGGTGATGACACGACACGACCCAAATCATGATACATAAGAGAACAAATCCTATATGAACTATAAAACCCACTATGAACAAGAACTATATATACATATATCCAATATGAACTACAAGCTAACTATAAACAAGGACTATATATATACTAGCATGCACGATGTACAAATCTTATGTCAATAATCAACTAGCAAAACTATATAATAATAGGAATATGCATGTAAATAAACTGTAGAGGGAGACAAGGTATATTTGCCTGGAGGTTGCACGCAGATCTAACAAAGATACAGTCAACTAGTAAGCCATAAAGTCCAAATATCGCAGCTGTCTCCGAAAGCTGAAACAGATATTGCCAACATTCTTAGAATAGTAAAATTAGCTAGTATTGCCTGTCCTTAAGTCCAATTCTGGACACAGAGGCAAAACGATAATTTTGGGCCAAAACGGTGTCAGCCGTTGGACCCGCTTTGTACCGAAAAGCATGCCAGGGTCAATGGTCTCTAAGTCATTAAACTACATATCTACGGATTTGTTTTGATGATATGAACCCAACCGTATGTCCAAAGTTGGATTCCGGTGGACCGTATACAAAATCGCCCGTTGAATCGGATCGTAGGGCCCGTAAAACGGCAATCCGATCAACTATCTTAGAATTAGACCAAGCTTGGCATACAGGACCAGAAAAATGATATGGTCCTATTGGCGTAAGTTTCGTCTCGATCTGACGAACGTGCACAAAGTAATTAGAAAATTTGCACAGAGACCGATAGAGTGAATTTTGACGGATACGCATCAAATTCGTCGCGCACACGCAACCAATTTAAATTCCGTCAAAGCCCACACGTCCATGAAGCCGTTACGCACCTTTCTATGCTTTCGGTTCACGACCACGTCGCCTAGATTGGCGGGACGCACGTCGTATCGAAGGTTTTCGTGATTTTCGAAACAGATTTTTGATCAACTTTACACAGGTATTATTTAATGAATACCTAGATATATTTAAAACTAAAAGGAGGGTTTTGTTGACCTACATGTTGTCAATAAACTCCTTCAAATAGATTTTTGAAATCATGCATGGTTTGGAAGATAATTAAATACAAAGTAGGCTAACTCGACTGTTGTCAGTCCTATTTTTGGGACAGGTTTTCGATGATCTTCTAATCGATTTCCTGGACAGGGTGTTAGGTTATATCAAAATCTATCTACTGGGATCGAAACTTGGTTACATCGGCTTCCTAAAACAATTTACGGAATTACAAACGATCTACTACGTGAAGAGAATGGATGTTGATAACAGGGTACCTGCGTTCGCGGTTACTGCTACTGCTGCCGACTGCTCCTCTGTTGGACCCGCGCGCGGTCTTGCCCGACGGCCGATCGGCCCGCGGTGGCTCTCGGCGGCGTGCACGCGTGTGGGGGAGGGGCGCGCAGGTGGTTAGGGTTTTGGTTTGTCCAATCGCTTCTCCCTCAACTATATATATATATATATATATATATATATATATATATATATATATATATATATATATATATATATATATATATATATATATATATATTCTACTATATAATAGAAAAACTTAGATGGTGAAACTTTGAATTCCGAAAATACCCTTACATACTTATACTAATTAAAAATAGTTCATTAATTTTAATAAGGACAACTTAGTAATTAGAAAGACAACCCTTTGGTCTTCCTAAAGAGTCTTTCTAAATTAATTAAGAATGTTAAAATACGTGCAAGGCATGTGCACATATGCTAGTATATATATATTTATATATATATATATATATATATATATATATATATATATATATATATATATATATATATATATATTCGTGCGGTTTTTGCTAACTGGGAAGCTAATCTCGGGTTGGCCACGATCACCTGCTGTTGGGTTCGGGTGTTCGCGGGTTCCCACAGGGTTGGCCTTCCACGAGCTGTTTCTCTTGGTTGGGCTGGGATTTCCATATCTCGTTTTCTATTTATATACTAGCAATAACCAATAAAAGCTTCCCACGTGGAAGATAGTTGGGTTTTCCTGACCACTGTTCCTCGTCCTTTCTCACGGGTACATGATTACATTTCTGACCCTTTCCCACTACATCAAAATCCAACCTACCCCTGTCTATATCACTACTTGTCTAGTCCCCACGAAATAACGTAGGGGTATAATAGTCATTCAATCTGGTATTGGATTTGGTTCTGATTCCGCAGCAACCGGCGTGGGACTTTACCTATGGGCTGACCCCAACTTCAATCATTCTAAACTAAATATTCTATCGCGACCCAAAGTTCATCAAACCCACAATATTACTATTTAGCAACTACTAATTGTTCTTAATAAGTAATTAATGTACAGTAGAAAGCTTTGTGGTTAGAAAGCTTTGTCTCTACTCTTTACAATGCGGCAATAATGAGCCGTCCAAGTCATATGTATATCATCTTTATTTATTTTATTAAATAATATAATATATATAACTATATCCTTATATGTTTCTATATACATATCTAGAATGATATTCATACATATGCACAAACAATAAGTATATATATATAATATATATATATTATATATATAATATTATATATATATATATAATATTTATATATATATATATATATATATATAACCAAATAGTTGCAACCAAATATCTTTAATAAATGATATCCTGTTTATGTGTATATAGTTCCGTTTTTATAAATATCCCAATAATTATAATAAACTATCTATTCTTTTAGATATAGATATTTTGTATTTATAATGCATTTCTATGCACAAGTATTTTTGGCCTATTATCCCGGAAAAACTAAAATATTTAGCAAGTTATCATATTTCCAAAAATAAAAAATACCCATCATATCAATAATCATATATATATCATATATATATATATATATATATATATATATATATATATATATATATATATATATATATATATATATATATATATATATATATATATATATATATATATATATATATATATATATAACAAATAGTTAGAAAAATATTTATTGACCAATTAAATTAAGGTACGAAGTATACTCTCAAAATAAATTTCAACATGGACGTCTTTGGTTACACTACATCACTACATGGGGTTGTGCTTGGTTTGGGTCCAGTCCGGACCAGTTTGGTACAACCGGGTCTTCCAAAAGTCTATAATCTAATTAATAAATAATTAAATTATCTATAGGGGTTAAGTCGCAACTTGACATGATTTTTTTAATTACAACATACTTATGGCTTGGCATTCCCCTACCATGGCTAAACACTAGTCAAAGCACGCGACTGCACTATCCGTGCCATGATTTAAAGTCATCTTGTATTTCAAAACTCAACCATGGCTAAAGTCTTCTACCGTAATAGTTAACTAAACAATATTTATAAAAAATTTAAAAATCATCATTTAAATCAAATAAATAAATAAATAATATTTCAAAAAATTTTGGGAAGAGGAGTTACAGACTGTGCCAAAAAGACGATCACCTTCCGTATACCTAGAGTGCCTGAATTCTGCTATTCGTGTGGTGAGGCGTCGCCGACTTGTCAAAAAGAAAGATGGCTCAATGCGTCTTTGTATCGACTACCGAGAGCTGAACAAAGCCACCATCCGGAACAAATATCTATTGCCCCCTATAGACGACCTGTTCGATCAGTTACAAGGCGCTTTAGTATTTTCTAAAATTGATCCTCGATCGGTCTACCATTAACTCAAGATCAAGCCGGAATGTGTCGAAGTCAGCCTTCCGCACTCGATACGGCCATTACGAATTCCTGGTAATGTCGTTCGGCCTAACGAACGCCCCCGCTGCTTTCATGGATTTAATGAATTGGGTGTTTCGACCCTTCCTCGACAAGTTCGTAGTAGTCTTCATCGACGATATACTCGTCTACTCGAAGGACAAGCGGCAACAAGCTGAGCATCTGCGGACCGTGCTTCAGACTCTTCGAGAAAATCAATTATATGTGGAGCAGAGCAAGTGTAATTTTGGCTGAGCAGTGTCGTATTCCTCAAAAACATTATTTCATCTGAAGGCATAGCAGTCGACCCCAAGAAAGTTGAAGTTGTTATCGATTGGAAACGGCCAGCGTCAGTCGGCGAGATTCATAGCTTCCTTGGCCTAGCAGGATACTACCGATGCTTCATGAAAGATTTCGCGAAGATCGTATCGCCTCTAACTCGCCTCACCCAGAAAGGAGTCACTTTTGAATGGTCAGACAACTGTGAAGCTTCTTCCATGAGTTAAAGCAATGGCTCATCTCGGCCCCGATACTTGCACTTCCAGAAAGGAATAATAGATTCCAGATATTCAGCGATGCGTCCGGCCAGTATTAGGGGGTGTGTGCTGATGCAACGGAACAAGGGGATATCTTTTTCTTCCTGACAGCTAAAGCCGTACGAGAAGAACTATCCCACCCATGACCTGGAGTTAGCGGCAATTATGTTCGCATTGAAATTGTAGCATGTCACGACCCGCACCCACTGTGAGGGTACGAGAACGTAACAACGCCCAGCCTACGCCGCAGTGTCGGCGGGTAGAACGCTGTCCTAGGTCAATCATCTAACAATATAAAGGTACCTGTACAGTATATACACTCCTAATAGAGGTGACATAACAGAACAGTCTCAATCACATCTAAGGCAGACACAGAATAGTAAAGGTAGATAGAGATATCAAAAGCATAATGTAATCAAATAAGAGGAAGAAAATCTAAGTGTCTAAGATAATAACTCAAGAACATCCAGCTCAATACAAGTCTCTAAATAACAACATCTCAGAAGAACAACTGAAATCAAATAACAAAGCTGAAAGAAAACTAAAGCCTAGCTATCTAGCCTAGACTCTGGGAGTAGCATCCTGTACTGCAGCTGGATCCTCCAGAGGAACTAGGTCGCAGGTGTCGTCTAAGCCTGCTCGGTAATAGGTGGTACATAGGGCCTCCTCATCCTCTGTAATATTTTCAACAGGTCCAGTCAGGACAGGAGCGAGTACAGTACATCTCAACAGATCATGTCAGGTTAGAAAATATAATCATGCAGTAAAGTAAGATACATGAACTGAAGAAAAACAGTATATAAACAGAGAGAGAACTGTAATAGAAATATCTACTATACATAGAGAGCTAATAGTGACTAGTGAGTCAGAGTAAAATATAAACATGTGAATGGCATAGGAGATTCATGACTAAAGCTAAGAGAGTGATTCATGACTACAGCTACTGGGATAATATTCACATGTCTATTTCTACTCCCATCCCCAATCGATACACAAAGATCTGTTCAAGTTATGTTAAGATTCGTGAAACTTCACATGGCTCATAAGATGAGTGATACGTGAAGGTGATTCATGATGGCTCTGTGAACATGAGAGTACATGTGTCACAAGCGATTCGTGAATCAGAGGAAGCATAGAGATAGGTGATGATTCGTGAAACGCACAAAACATGCAGTATCCGATGCTCTCGAGGGGGATAATATCTCATGAAAAGATCCATATAGTACCAATCCGTGTGACCAACGTGACAGTATCAAGTAAAGTAATTTAAAGCAGGAAAATAATTCTAAGCAGGATATGAAATGATCAGAGAATGTACTCGTCTGGTATCTTGAACGTCCGAAGAGAATATACTGTCCGAGGAGTGGTGTCTGTCTCCTATAGAACAGTACAAGTCACAACGAGTCTAAAATAAGGAAATAGACTGCTACAATGCATCTACATAAAGTTTAGGTAAAACTAGGCTAAAGTCAACCTTTGGTCAACCCTAACAGTCAAACTAGGTCAATTCTAGTCTAAATAAGTCAAACTAGTCTAGGTTGGTCAAACCTGGCTTAACCAGTCAATTCTAGGTCAACTAGCTAAATATCACACAAGTCACACTAGACTGGTGATACACAAGTGCATCCCTACCACATGCCATAGGCTATCCTATCTAGTCCATGAGCCAAATCACATATAGGGCAATGAAATCCCACTTCATAACCCACTACACATTTACATAGGCTATATATCTATCTATATAGGCAAATGCCATATTCACTACACATTACCTAATCACATTAGCTATTACACATAGAAAATCCCTTTATATTTACACTATCACCTAAATATCCTCATTAGGTTAGACATTAGCATGTACTTATAGACATACATACACACATATATATGTATCATATACATAGAGAGGGCAACATATGAGGGGTGTGTGCCTAAAGGGAACCCATATGGGTGTATACATAAGAGTGTGTGTATATGTGTAGTGTGTGAGGGTGTGGCATGGTACAAGGGTTATAGGATATTGTATTTTAGTTTACATGAGATTGTGTGTGTGTAGGAGATGTGATAGGGTGTTGATTGTGTTTAGGCTTGTGTAGGCATGTTGTGTGAGTGTGTTAGATAGGAATGTGTGTGGACATGAGTGAGTGTGTGATGAAGAGAAAACAGTGTGACAGTAAAAAGGGATCAAATGTGTGTGTATGTGTGTGACTGTGTGAAAGTGAGAGTGGGTGAGGGGACTGTCCTGATGATAGGAAGGCTAGGGTGTAGGTAACAGTGTTATGTGGAGGGAAATGAGCTAATTGAAATTCAATCTCAGATTTTAGTTCTATATGAAATCCTATTTTTTACTTGAACTTACCAAACTCAGGTTTATTGGCATTACAATCTCAGGAATAGGCTGATTTCTCAGGTTCCTGGGGGAAGTTTAAAACAGTGTGAACATCAAGCCCCTAACCATTTTCAGGTTAAACCAATTTGACAGTGAAGGTTCTACATGTGTGTGTGTTTGTTAGGCAGTACATAGTGTAACAGGAATGGTTTTCAGGATTTAAGGACATGTGACAGTATCAAGTAAATTCAAAATCAATTCAAATCTAGGTATCAAATCTCAGATTTGTTTTTACATTCAAATAAAACTCTCAGTTCATGAGTATCAAAAATTTGGTTGTTTTAAACCCAATCCATATGCCAAAACTAAATCGATGATTCCCCCTTCTTCCCACACCAACACAACTACTCATCCATCTATTAACAGTATGCAGGCAAGTCCTAATTTACTCATTTAATCAACAACAAAAAAAATAGGAAATGAATGAAATCAATACATAAATACATTCAGCCATGTTGAGTATCAGTGCAATGACAGTATTTGAAAGGGGAATTCGATGATTCGATCCCAAAATACACCTAAAACCCACAAGTAATCATGTAAATTATTTCTTAACATATAGGTGAACTAATTACTACAAAACAGCATCTAACAATTAATTAAAACAAATTAAAAATCAGAAAACCAATTTTTCAGTTCAGGTATCAGTGAAAAACAGAGAATGATAGGAAAATCGAAATTTTGATCTCAAAACACATCAAAACGACAACCCAATGGTTGGTAATAGATGCTATACAAGTGAGGACACTAGGGTGTGCATTCGTGTCCAAGAATTGGACACGAATGTGTCCAAATAGCTGTACGAACACGACATGCACTGTGCACAATTAACCGTCGTGCACGCGTGCACCGCGTATAACACGCGACACACGACACGACACGACACGTGCTCGTGTCCACATGTGCGCCTAGGATAGGGCTATTGTGTCATCCTGTATCGTGTCACATGACACACAGACACGACACGAGCCCCGTGTCAGCAGCGCCTGTGCGTGCACAGTCGCCTGCGCACGGCCAGTGCGGGGCGATTGCGCCATGCACACTCTACGAGGTGCTCCCAAATTTTGGGAGCGATGACAGTCGTTTCCCCTAGGCTTACGCCAAAAATAGGACACGAAGTGTCCTGTGTCGAGAGAAAATGAGCCCGAGGTGCAGGACACAGTGTACGTGTGTGCACGGCGTGTCCAACCCAATTTCTGACACAATAGGATACTAAAACACTAGGACACCTTCACAAATATTAATGTACATCAAGATCTACAAATCATATAATTACATTTCAAAAATATGAAAATAAATTCCTATGTGGCATTTCTACAAACACCTAGTGTATACTATGATACGTGTCTGATATGGACACGAAATGGACACGAATTGTGCCCAAATTTCGGAAACAGCTAGGAAACCCTAAAACCTAACCTTATATGCAAAGAAATCAGGAAAAACTATGAGTTTATATAATTTACCTATTTAGTATCAAAACTCAAGAAAAGCTTCAAAGAGGGGATTCAAATGGCAACTCCAAATCTCCAAATTGCATACAAACTGATATGCTCCTCCAAAATTAGTATAAACATAAATTAGATCCTATTGCAAAAGACTAGGACTAAAAAGGAGCTAAAATAAATTAATTAGGAATTTTAAGGTTGTGGATTTACTCTTCCTAAACTTGAGATCTATTTCCAAGAGAGGCTAACCCTAAATAAAAGAGGCATTAAATAGGGGTAGGAATCCCTAGGTTGGCTGCCATGGGGGGTTTAATTTGGTTTTCGGCCTAAGTCATGGGCCTATGGCTAATCACAAGTCTCAAAATTGATAAATCATAAGTCATTGACTTATGCCATAAGTCATGAACTTTTACTTAAGTAATCCTTCCTACCTTATGACCAATCACTAATGACTAAAAGTAGGTTGACTAGAGTTAGACTAGGGTCACCAACTAGGGTTAGTTCTAGGTTAGTCTACAAGTCTTAACTAGTCTGACTAACTAACACATAGCCATAATTAATTAATATCAAAATCACACAAATTCCATAAATCATAATAAATTCAAATAAATCCTAAAATGCCCAAAATACCCTCTAGGCTATAATGTACTAGTCAAACATCCTAATCACATGGGCTAGGCTCTAAGGTTACACTAGTCAAACACCAAAATCATAAGTCATGATCTAAAATAGTTTTAAAATAATTAAAAATCACCAAAAATCATACTATTATTTAAATATCATAATTAATTAAATTAAAATACAAATTTCAAAAATTACCCTCATTTTAGAAACTGGGTGTTACAAGTTACCCACCTTAGAAAAATTTTGTCCTCGAAATTAAATGGTAGTAGTCTCCTAGGTCAATACCCCACAATCAAAGTCTCAAACATACCGTCAGAATCATATACGTCTGTCAAAATCATGATACTCAGAATCTTCGTCATGCTAGTGAGCAAGGCTACGATAATCAAGAGTCCTCGACTAAGGTACATATCTCTAGAATTATGGTATTTAAAATTTTTGCATTGTCGCATGCTTGGCAGCGAAAACCTTAAATTCCCACACCGAGAAATACATCCAAAATCTGACTATATGTCCTCACAATGCCAACTATCATGACTGTAGAAGACTCTAGATTCTATAACTTAGGCGACCTAGCCCATACAACTTATCTCGGAAGAAAACCAAATCGAAAAGAATGCCAGATTCAAAACTTATCAACAATTAAGAAGCAGATAAGAACAGATGGAATTGAATTTCAAGATAGATATAATGAGGCAAGGTGGGAATGGAATCGAAAAGAACAGAACCTGCAAGCACCTCTCCCACTGCCTGAGCATCCTCGACTGTCATGGCGTAAGCTCGCCCCTGCTGGCCTCCTCCAGCCTGATATTGATACTGCACAAATCTCTGCTGCTGCGTGGGTAACGGCCGGCTGCTGACCTACCGGAGCCTTGGCTACTCTCCTGGTGTTGTGCCTATGTACTGGGAACACTCCCTCAGCTGGTGGTCCGCTGCTCTACATAGTAGGCACCTGCCCATCCTCCTCCTGTACTCACCCCATCCATGCCCCGGCTTCTTACAGTAGGGCAACTGATGCCTGCTGTCTGGGTGCCTGATGCTGTCTGGGCTGCTGCTGTCCCTGCTGATGGCCGTGACCCTGGAATGCTGCTGAAACTGATGCTGAACGTGCGGCCTCTTGGCCGGTCCTCCGCTACTGCTGTCTTCCTGGGAGTCTCCCCCTCTTGAGCCTAAGCTCAAGATCATCCCTGTAGAAAGCGTCCACCAGGATCTCCTCAAATGTAGTGCTACGGGCATTCTTGGTGTAGGACTTGACCTCCTTTACCAAGCCCTTCCGGAACCTCCGAACCTTCGTCGTCTCTGATAAGTCCTCCATAAATCTGCTCAGGCGGCAGAACTCTCCTATGTACTCCTCCACGGACTGGTTCCCCTGGACTAGGGCCTCGAACTGGGTCTCGAAGGCTCCCAACGCTACGTCTGGAAAGAACTTCTCCTTGAACAGCTTTTGAATGCTGCCCAAGTCTGTCCTGCTATACCGACCCTCGGTCGGTCTGGTACCATGTACGGGCCAGATCCTGCATCATGCTGGCCGCTGCCTCTATCTGGAGCCTCGTCGGGATCTCAGCCAACCTGAAAATCTCCTCCATATGCTCGATCCACTCATCGGCATACAAGATCCCCTCTGTCCCTCGGAAGTTCTCGGGTGCATCTTCTGGAAATCTTGGATGCCCTTCTCGTGGCTGGTATGGCTGTGGGGCTGCCGCTGGCTGAGCTACGCTCTCTCTACCGTAGTCATTGCCAGCTCAATGCCTCGTGTGAGCTCTGCTGTGTGCCTATGCTGCTGGTCTGCTGACCCTCCATGTACTGCCGAAAGAAGGCTAACAGTTGAACGGCGTCAATTGTTCCTGCTGGTGGCTGCTGCTGCTGAAGAAGTACATCCGGATCACCGGACTGGCTCATGCCTCACAGGTGGAGGGGCTCCTCCGAAAGCTGCCGAAACGCCTACTCCAGCTGGCATGACTGGGGCTGCGGTACCAGGGGCTGGCTGCTGAGCATGAGAGGTGGAAGACCTCTCATCGACGTCCCCCTGGCCCTGGCGATGAGATCGCGTCTCAACCATCCTGGAGACACAGATCAAAAGGAAACAATTGCTGAGAATGAGTCGAAATACCAAAGGAGGACAGTTTAATTCAAGGAAGACAATAAGCGGCAAAATAAGATATACGGAATCTGAATAAGAGTTTTTCCTATTTGTGATTGAGTACCTTTAAAAATATCCTAATCCTACTGCAGGCTATAGTGATACTCTAGTTCGAATACCACTACATAAACTCGACTGCATGGGCCACCACTAAAAACGTGTCACGATCCGCACCCACTGTGAGGGTACGAGAACGTAACAACGCCCAGCCTACGTCGCAGTATCGGCGGTAGAACGCTGTCCTAGGCAATCACTAACAATATAAAGGTACCTGTACAGTATATACACTCCTAATGGAGGTGACAAACAGAACAGTCTCAATCACATCTAAGGCAGACACAGAATAGTAAAGGTAGATAGAGATATCAAAAGCACAATGTAATACAAATAAGAGGAAGAAAATCTAAGTGTCTAAGATAACAACTCAAGAACATCCAGCTCAATACAAGTCTCTAAATATAACAACATCTCAGAGAACAACTGAAAATCAAATAACAAGCTGAAAGAAAACTAAAGCCTAGCTTCTAGCCTAGACTGGGAGTAGCATCCTATACTGCAGCTGGATCCTCTAGAGGAACCAGGTCGCAGGTATCGTCTAAGCCTGCTCCGTAATAGGTGATACATAGGGCCTCCTCCTCATCCTCTATAATATTTTCAACAGGTCCAGTCAGGACAGGAGCGAGTACATCTCAACAGATCATAGCAGGTTAGAAAATATAATCATGCAGTAAAGTAAGATACATGAACTGAAGAAAAATAGTATGTAAACAGAGAGAGAACTGTAATAGAAATATCTACTATACATAGAGAGCTAATAGTGACTAGGAGTCAGAGTAAAATATAACATGTGAATGGCATAGGAGATTCATGACTACAGCTAAGAGAGTGATTCATGACTACAGCTACTGGGATAATATTCACATGTCTATTTCTACTCCCCCATCCCCAATCGATACACAAAAATCTGTTCAAGTTATGTTAAGATTCGTGAAACTTCACATGGCATAAGATGAGTGATACGTGAAGGTGATTCATGATGGCTCTGTGAACATGAGAGTACATGTGTCACAAGCGATTCGTGAATCAGAGGAAGCATAGAGATACGTGATGATTCGTGAAACGACAAAACATGCAGTATTCGATGCTCCCGAGGGGGATAAATCTCATGAAAAGATCCATATAGTACCAATCCGTGTGACCAACGTGACAGTATCAAGTAAAGTAATTTAAAGCAGGAAAATAATTCTAAGCAAGATATGAAATGATCAGAGAATGTACTCGCCTGGTATCCTGAACGTCCGAAGAGAATATACTGTCCGAGGAGTGTGTCTGTCTCCTATAGAACAGTACAAGTCACAACGAGTCTAAAAAAAGAAATATACTGCTACAATGCATCTACATGAAGTTTAGGTCAAACTAGGCTAAAGTCAACCTTTGGTCAACTCTAGTCAACCCTAACAGTCAAACTAGGTCAGTTCTAGTCTAAATAAGTCAAACTAGTCTAGGTTGGTCAAACCTGGCTTAACCAGTCATTCTAGGTCAACTAGCTAAATATCACACAAGTCACACTAGACTGGTGATACACAAGTGCATCCCTACCACATGCCATAGGCTATCCTATCTAGTCCATGAGCCAAATCACATATAGGCCAAGAAATCCCCATCATAACCCACTACACATTTACTAGGTATATACTATCTATATAGGCAAATGCCATATTCACTACACATTACCTAATCACATTAGCTATACACATAGAAAATCCCTTTACTTTTACACTATCACCTAAATATCCTCATAGATTAGACATTAGCATGTACTTATAGACATACATACACACATATATATGTATATCTATAACAGAGAGGGCAACATATGAGGTGGGTGTGTGCCTAGAGGGAACCCATGGGGTGTATGCAAGAGTGTATATGTGTAGTGGTTGTGAGGGTGTGGCATGGTACAAGGTTATAGGCTATTGTATTTTAGTTTACATGAGATGTGTGTATGTGTAGATATTTGATAGGGTGTTGATTGTGTTTAGGCTTGTGTAGGCATGTGTGTGAGTGTGTTAGATAGGAATGTGTGTGGACATGAGTGAGTGTGTGATGAAAAAAAACATGTGACAGTAAAAAGGTATCAAATGTGTGTGTGTATAGTGTGACTGTGTGAAAGTGATAGGGGTGAGGGGACTGTCCTGATGACAGGAAGGCTAGGGTGTAGGTAACAGTAGTGTGGAGGGAAATGAGCTAATTGAAATTCATCTCAGATTTTAGTTCTATATGAAATCCCAGTTTTTACTTGACTTACCAAACTCAGGTTTATTGGCATTGCACTCAGGAATAGGCTGATTTCTCAGGTTCCGGGGGAAGATTAAAACATGTTTGAACATCAAGCCCCTAACCATTTTCGGTTAACCAATTTGACAGTGAAGGTTCTACATGTGTGTGTGTTTAGGCAGTACTAGTGTAACAGGAATGGTTTTCAGGATTTAAGGACATGTGACAGTATCAAGTAAATTCAAAATCAATTCAAATCCAGGTATCAAATCTCAGATTTGTTTTTACATTCAAACAAAACTCTCCGTTCATGAGTATCAAAAATGGTTGTTTTAAACCCAATCCACATGCCAAACTAAATATCAATGATCCCCCTTCTTCCCACACCAACACAACTACTCATCCATCTATTAACAGTATGCAGGCAAGTCCTAATTTACTCATTTAATCAACAACAAAAAAAGGAAATGAATAAAATCAATACATAAATACATTCAGCCATGTTGAGTATCAGTGCATTGACAGTATTTGAAAGGGGAATTCGATGATTTGATCCCAAAATCACACCTAAAACCCACAAGTATCATTAAATTATTTCTTAACATAGGTGAGAACTTACTACAATTAACAGCATCTAACAATTAATTAAAACAAATTAAAATCAGAAAACCAATTTTTCAATTCAGGTATCAGTGAAAAACGAGAATGATAGGGAAATCAAAATTTCGATCTCAAAACACATCAAAACGACAACCCAATGGTTGGTAATAGATGCTATACAAGTAAGGACACTAGGGTGTGCATTCGTGTCCAAGAATTGGATACGAATCGTGTCCAAATAGCTGCACGAACACAGACACGCACTGTGCACAATTAACCGTCGTGCACGCATGCACGCGCGTATAACACGCGACACACGACACGACACGTGCTCGTGTCCACATGTGCGCCTAGAATAGGGCTATATCTGTTAGCCTGTATCGTGTCCATGTGACACACAGACACGATATGAGCCCCGTGTCAGCAGCGCCTGTGCGCGTGCACAGTCGTCTGCGCGCGAGTGCGCGGCCAGTGCGGGGGCGATTGCGCCACGCACAATCCACGAGGTGCTCCCAAATTTTGGGAGCATGATGACAGTCGTTGCCCCTAGGCTCACGCCAAAAATCAGGACACAAAGTGTCCTGTGTCGAGAGAAAATGAGCCCGAGGTGCAGGACATAGTGTACGTGTGTGCACGGCGTGTCCAACCCAAATTTTTGACACAATAGGACACTAAAACACTAGGACACCTTCACAAATATTAATGTACATATCAAGATCTACAAATCCATAATTACATTTCAAAAATATGAAAATAAATTCCTATGTGGCATTTCTACAAACACCTAGTGTATCACTATGATACGTGTCCGATATGGACACGAAATGGACACGAATTGTGCCCAAATTTTGGGGACAGCTAGGAAACCCTAAAACCTAACCTTATATGCAAAAAAAATCAAGAAAAACTATGAGTTTAGATGATTTACCTATTGAGTATCAAAACTCAAGAAAAGCTTCAAAGAGGGGATTTCAAATGGCAACTCCAAATCTCCAAATTGCATACAAACTGATGTGCTCCTCCAAAATCAGTATATAAACATAAATTAGATCCTATTGCAAAAGACTAGGACTAAAAAGGAGCTAAAATGAATTAATTAGGAATTTTTAAGGTTGGGGATTTACCTCTTCCTAAACTTGAGATCTATTTCCAAGAGAGGCTAACCCTAAATGAAAGAGGCATTAAATAGGGGTGGGAATCCCTAGGTTGGCTGCCATGGGTGGATTTAATTTGGTTTTGGGCCTAAGTCATGGGCCTATGGCTTAATCACAAGTCTCAAAATTGATAAATCATAAGTCATTGACTTATGCCATAAGTCATGAACTAGTTTTACTTAAGTAATCCTTCCTACCTTATGACCAATCTCTAATGAGAAAAAGTAGGTTGACTAGAGTTAGACTAGGGTCACCAACTAGGGTTAGTTCTAGGTTAGTCTACAAGTCTCAACTAGTCATGACTAACATAACACATAGCCATAATTAATTAATATCAAAATCACACAAATTCCCATAAATCATAATAAATTCAAATAAATCCTAAAATTCCCAAAATACCCTCTAGGCTATAATGTACTAGTCAAACATCCTAATCACATGGCTAGGCTCTAAGGTTACACTAGTCAAACACCAAAATCATAAGTCATGATCTAAAATAGTTTTAAAATGATTAAAAATCACCAAAAATCATACTATCATTTAAATATCATAATTAATTAAATTAAATACAAAATTTCAAAAATTATCCTTTTAGAAACTGGGTGTTACATAGTATCACTATCTTTATGCATGGTGTGCGCGATCTATACGGATCACAAGAGCCTCAAGTATCTATTTATGCAGAAGGAGCTGAACTTGTGACAAAGGCGCTTGCTTGAATTGATCAAAGATTATGACTTGACTATTGACTATATGCCGGGCAAGGAAAATGTTGTGGCAGACGGTCTGAGTCAAAAATATATTATCTCGCTATCCATCGATCGCAGACAACTACATGACCTAAAAGAGATGGGCATCAACCTCCAGGTTCGATTTAGGGATGTGCAGTTGGCACAGATGCAGTTAGAGCTGAGCTTGCGGTAAAAGATCAAGACCCCTCAAAAGGATAATTCGTACCTGAAGAAAGTACGAGAGCAAATTTCAACGGGTAGTGTGACCGACTTTATGGTAGACGAAACCGGCGCACTTCGATTGAAGGGTAGGCTATGCATTGGACGATACAGAACTTAGAAAGGAGATATTGACGAGGCACATTATATGAAATATACCTTGCATTCTGGTAGCACAAAGATGTATAAGGAGCTCCGTACGACCTTCTGGTGGCATGGAATGAAGAGAGATGTGGTGCTCTTCGTGTCGCAATGCATGGCCTATCAGCAGGTAAAAGCTGAGCATCAGAGACCAGGCGGGGGAAGATGCAGAACCTTGCCATTCCAGAATGGAAATAGGATTATGACACTATGGACTTTGTTGTTGGCCTGCCAAAGATGCCGTGAGGAAATGATGCCATCTGGGTCATCGTTGATCGACTAACCAAGTCAGTGCACTTCATTGCCATTAAAGTTACTTGGAGCCTTGATCGCCTGGCTCATATTTATCTTGACGAGATAGTACGGTTGCACGGAGTCTCTGCATCCATCATCTCTGATCGGGATGCACAATTTCTATCGTGCTTCTAGAGTAGCCTTCAGTCGGCTCTAGGTACCAAGTTGCAGTTTAGCTCAGCTTACCATCCCCAGACCGACGGCCAAACGTAGCGGATGAATCAGATTCTCGAAGACATGTTACAGCTCTGCGCAATTGACTTCAAATCGAGTTGGGACATTCATCTATCGTTGGCCGAATTTGCATACAATAATAGCTATCAGTCCATATCCAAATGGCGCCGTACGAAGCCTTGTACAGCCGAAAGTGCATATCACCTAATTGCTGGGATGAAGTCGAGGAACGGCAGGTTCTTGGAACGGATTTGGGGGATCAGACCATGGAAAAGGTCAAGCTCGTTTGGGAAAGATTAAAGACTGCGTAGAGCCGACAGAAAAGTTACGCGGATGTTCACCATCGACCCCTCGAGTTTCAAGAAGGTGATCACGTATTTCTTAAAGTGTCGTCTATGCGTGGAGCTACTCGGTTTGGTACAAAGGAAAAGTTGAGTCCGAGATTCGTTGGCCGTTTGAAGTACTTAAGCGAGTCACCCCATTGGCCTATCAGATTGCCTTGCCGCCAGTGCTAGCGGGTGTGCATAATGTCTTCCACGTCTCTCAGTGTGGAAGTACGTGTACGACCCAAGCCATGTGGTAGATTTTGGTCAGCTAGAGCTGAAGGCCGACTTATCATATGTTGAACTGCCGGTCCAAATCTTAGAACGCAAAGATAAACTGCAGCAGAATCGAGCGATCACTCTCGTTCGCGTACGCTGGAGCAATCATCCGATCGAGGAGTCGACCTGGAACTTGAATCGGATATAAAGGAGAAATTTCTTTCATTGTTCTTGTAGAGGTAGGTTCTATTCTTAAGTTTGAGGACGAAACTTTTATTAGTTGGTTATAGTGTAGTGCTCCGTCCCTACATCGTTCTCCGTTTCTGTCCACGGGGTGCACAAGAAAGGAACACTGTCGCTACCAATTCAGTCGGGACCGATAGATCAGGATCGGTTGAATCGGTCGAACGAAAACGATTGAATTAAGATCCTTTTCTCGTTACGGAAAGGATCTTCGAAATCAAGTCCCATATTTAGCGGGTTGCGCCTCAAGGATTGGCTCTGCGGCTGAGTCGGGAGAGAGCTCTCGTTGCTCTGCTTTTCATGCCACACTAGCTTTGGCTTTGGTTTTCGTGAATGCATTTTCGATAGTTTTTATGGCTTGCATTTTCGAACTTCGCATTCGTATCGAATTTCTTGAATAATATAGTGTTATAATCAGTTGCTTATGCGATTGCAGGTGATCGCGTAGGCGACGTCTAAGCGCAACCAACCATCCCCCGCTTGAAGCAAAGACTAAGGTGAGTGGCTGACCTTCTTCTCCTCTACCCTCTATTTCAGAATCAAATATGAAACATGAAAATAATGCTTGTCACCATAGTGTAGAATCAATAAAATTATGGCATAATAATTCTTTATGAAACACTTGCTATCGAACTGCTTTACATAAAAAAAACTGATGCCTGCTTTCTTATGCCTTATTTATTGGCCTATGCAAAGCAAAGGATGAATCGATTAACGTTTATCGTAACGATATTGTAACCCCACTTTCTCAATTTTATGGATTTTAAAAGTTTTCTCCTAATTCGAGTTAAATTGAATAAATAGATTCTTGATTAAGATTTCTATATTACTAAATGGAGGAGAGATCTAATTATTTTAGCAAGAGTGTTAATTCATGAATTGGTTATAACCAATTCATGTGGTCCCTAAATTTTCTATCAAACCTCTCCTAACCACTTAACCAATTTCTAACAGAATGTATATGTTATTGCAACTCTTTGGAGGGAAGGACTCAGATGCAAACTTGCATTAAATTTCCCTTTTTCTATATAGAGAGAGAGAAGGGTCATTGTGCATTCTTATTTTTCTTTTCTTTTTCCATTCGAGATCTGAAGCTTTCATCCCCATTACATCTTTCCCATTTTCTCTGTTTCCCTAAATCTCACTTAAAACCTAAACCTAACCCTAACCCTAACCCTAAATAGCTCCGGCGAGTCCTA
>JANAVB010023774.1:0-66270 GCA_029216955.1 Iris pallida
TATATATATTTATATATAAAATATATGTATATATATATAAATAATAATAAAAAAAGGAATAAGAAAAAGAATGAAAAGAAAAACAAATTAAACCCTGCCTTGGGCCGAGCCCAGCCCGAGCTCCACAAGAGCTCAGGGCCCGACCCCAAGCCACCCTCTAAAACGAACAGAACACCCGGGTTCTGTTAATACAAAACCTTCATAAACGTGCACCCGAGAGATCGAAAGATCGACTACCTCCCAACCCTAGTCTTCGACTGACGTCGCCACCACTATGTGCGCCGGGGATCTCGACCGCGTGCCACCCTGCGTGCCACCGCCGGTCGGCCAGGCGCGGGGACCAGCGCGCGCGCGTGTAGACCCTGGTAGCGACAGCAATGGCAGTTGGAAGCCCAACTTCGCGAGGAGTTTTCCTCCTCGTCTCTCGACCGATTCTCGATCTTCTTTCACGGGTATGATCACAAACCTACCATCTTCTTATCCTTTCAATTAGTTTATTGATTTCGCACCACGTTCGATAGGAAACGAGATCCAAATCGAGGAAAAACCTCTATTTCTAAACGTTTAGACTGTCCTGGAAACCCAACTTTGAAGGACTATTTCGGTCGAACTTTCGATCAATTTCGAGATCCACCTGAACAGGTGTTTAGACAACATATACGGAAGTAAAATCCTTTTTATGGAACCTGATTTCATGGAGTAGGTTAAATGTTATTTGATTCTAAAGTTAGAAAAAAACACCGTTTTCAAATATTAGAAAAATCATAAAAACCCTCCACACGACGTACGTCCCGCCATTTCGGGCGACGTGGTCGCGAACCGAAGTCATCGAAAGGTGCATAACGGCTTCTTGGTCGTGTGGGCTTTGACGGAATTCAAATTGGTCGCGTGTGCGCGACGAATTTGATGCGTATCCGTCGAAATTCACCGTATCGTGCACTTTGCAAATTTTTAATTACTTTGTGCACGCTCGTCAGATCGAGACGAAACTTGCGCCAACAAGGACCGTATCATTTTTCTGGTCCTGTATGCCGTGTTTGGTCCAATTCTAAGACAGTTGAATCGGAACGCCGTTTTGCGGGCCCCACGGTCCGATTCAACGGACGATTTTTGGCACGGCCCACCGGAATCCAAAATTGGACATACCGTTGGGTTCGTATCGGAAAACCGGATCCGTAGACATATAGTTTGACTGACTTTAGAGACCGTTGACTCTGGCACGCTTTTCGGTGTAAAGCGGGTCCAACTGGCGGACATCAGTTTTTGTCCGAAATTACCAGTTTTGCTCCTGTGTCCAGAATTGGACTTAAGGACAGGCAATCCTAAGTAATTTGACTATTCTGAGAAATGTTGGTAATATTTGTTTCAGCATTTCGGAGACAGTTGTGATGACTTGGACTGTATGGCTTAGCAGTGGACTAGATTGTTATTGGATCTGCGTGCAACCTCCAGGCAAGTATACCTTGCCTCCCTCTATAGTTTATTTACATACATATTTCTATTAATATATAGTTTTACTAGTTGGTTATTACTTGTGATTTGTATATCGTGCATGCTAGTATGGATATAGTACTTGTACATGGTTAGCCTTGTAGTTCCTAATGGATTGGTTCTCTCGTGTATCGTGATTGAGTCGTGTCGTGTCTTCACCTGTACCTTGACTGAGTCGTGTCTGCAAGTATGTGTGATGAACTGCTATTCCTTTGTCTTTCCCACAACCTGCGAGTCCACGCATGGGGCGAGGGTTGTCCTTTGCACCTGCGAGTCCACATACGGGGCGAGGGTGACTTGTCTTGAAACTGACCTGCGAGTCCACATTCGGGGCGAGGGTTGGTATCCATTGATCTACCAGTAGTTCATTTATGCATACTTGATCCCGTATCCGAGTTCATAGTTACCTGTCAGTAGCCACTTGTCAGTTTCTTGTCTAGTTCCTGTTTATACCCAGTATATATTATTGCATGATTAAACTGTTAGATAGGCATGTTTTATGTATCTTGCTAGTCATCTGAGGACCTGATGATCTCTTCAGGTTTAGCGATTGTATGGAGTTAGTTAGTAGAGCGAGATGAAGAGGATTGCGATGCATGATACATGTATTTGTTTATGTTATTTCTTTATTATCTTCTCGTGCTTTATATTCAGTACCATGATATACTCTGCTTATTTATTAGACTTATATTATTCTTGGAGTCTAATCGAACAATATGCTAATGGGCTGCAGACCATGACCCATACTTGTTCATTCTTGTTTTACAATACTCATGCGGATTGAGATACAGTTTAGATTAGACATGATACCCATGACCTTGACAGCTTATACGTACTCGAGTTGGGCTGGAGTCCGCTCGATACGTAGCTGGCTTGCTCACGAGCTCGCGTCCGAAAATCGGGATGCGGGTCGTGACAAAAATACGATAAGATAGAATGATATAAAAGATGCAAGATCCAAATCCACAGGAAAAACAAATAGAGAGAAAGCTAAGTGTCTATGATAACTCCACTGACAACCAGAAATAATATAGATCCAAATATACAACTCAGTCTCCAATACTATGAAATAAGATAAAGATATCTATGGAGCAACAGTCTCTACAGCTAAGGGATCCGACTGGAAGTCCGGATCGCAAGTGTCCTCTAAGGCTATCCCATAGAAAGTATCTAAACAATCCTCCTCCTCGTCCTCTGTAAAATTTTCAACAGGTCCAATCAGGACGGGAACGAGCACATATCTCTCAAAATAGTTCATAACAGGATAGGAGTATAAATTATGCAATAGAGTAAAATACAGGAAATGCTGGAAAGGAAGTACGGAAAAAACAGGAGATACTTTGTAACTGAAAGTAATACATGATAAGTAAAGACTGTAAGTGGCTAAGTGATTTAGAGTACAATATGGTTATGTAAACGGCTTAGGAGCACATGAATACAACTAAGAAGCACATTAATACCTACTGGGGATAATGATCACATAACCAATTCTACTCACCCCGCCCCAATCAATACACAAGGATCCATTCAAGTTACGTTATTGGCACATGAATACAGCTAAAGATACGTGAACTCATGTAATGACTAGTACATGAGGCACATGATAGTACATGAAGGCACATGAGAACATGTAAATACATGAACTAGTACGAGTACAAGGAGTACCTGATGCACATGATAAAGTACATGAACATGAAATACCCAATGCACCCGTAGAGGGATAACATCTCAGGAAAAGGATCCATATAGTACTAATCCGTGAAGATACGTGTCAGCATCAAGTAAAGTAATCTAGAGCAAGAATGTAGTCCAGAAGGTATGAAAAGATCAAAGAATGTACTCGCCTGTATCCTGAGTATCTGAAGAATATCTACTGTTCGAGGAGTGGTGTCTGTCTCCTATAGAATAGTACAAGTCACCATAAGTCTAAAATGATATAACAGACTGCAACAATGCATCTACATGAAGTTTGGGGTCAAACTGGACTAAAGTCAACTCTTGGTCAACTCTAGTCAACTAGACTAGTCAAACTAGGTCAACTAGGTCAACTAGGTCAAGTTCTAGCCCAAACAAGTCTAACAAGTCTTACTAGGCCTAACTAAGCCTAGGCTAGCACTCACACAATCACAAGACAATGTGAACCACAACAATGCATAATATAAAATAGATAATATATATAAATACATACCTTCATACATACATGCATATCCACATTACATACATATTTATATATATAGGCATATGTTACATCATGCATATTTACATAGTTACATAGATATATACATTCATGCACATTTACATACATACTTTTATACATTATATATGTTAACATTCATTACAATGCATTATATTTTACTTATACCTTTGATTAATTCATTCATTCATATATGACATTCATTCATGCATTTATACATTCATTTATATCCCATATGCATGCATATTTCAGTTCAGGCATTATATCCATTCACATATCATTAAGTTGCATACATATACTTATTTTTATTACATACATGTCATTCATACATATTACATACTTACATGCATCTATACATTATATATGGATATAATACATTATCTTGCATGCTTGCATTCATATATTACATTCTATATTACCTATATACATGTATTTCCTCCATTCATTCATGCTTGCATCATATACTCTACATTATCATACATGTTATCATTATATATTGCATTACAATATTTATACATTATGCATTCATATCTATCATTACATATATATCTTGCATTCATATCTAGCATTCATTATATACTTTCATGCATACATTGTATATCATTCTTTCATTCATGCATTGCTTATATGCATTGTATTAATTGCATTCCTACATGCTTGCATTCAACCATATATATACATTAATATAAAGAGAATATATACCATATATATATATTATTTTATTCATCTAACATATCATGCATTACATACTCTATATTCATTTAATATTCATACTACATAGGCTCATAGGTTACACAAAATGTATATATCGTATAGTCACTCTTCTACTTATGTAACACCTAGTTTCTCAAATGAGGAATAATTTTGAAATTTCGTGTTTATAATTATATTAATAATGATATTTAATTCATGATATGATTTTTGTGATTTTAAATTATTTTAAAATTATTTAAATTAATGACTTGTGGTTTTGACGTTTTGCTAGTGAAACCCTAAAGACTGTTTGACCTAGAGCCTAACCATGTGATTATGATATTTTAATATCATTTTTGGCCTAAGATATTTTTTGCATTTGACCTTTTTGAATTATTTTGATATTATTTTATTATTTATGATATTATTTTGGGGTTATTTGAGTCGGGTTCGAATTTCAACTCAATCCGACTTGAAACAGGGACCCAGGGGTAGTTTAACTCTAGTGGGACCCACACACTAGTTAGACATGGCCCACATGATATTAATTTTAGTCCACATGATAGAAATATTTTAGTTAGAGGTTAGACTAATTATTATGGATAAGGTTAGTGTGATTAGAGACTTTAGAATGACTAATTTAGCCCCAACCAATTAGCCCTTTCCTAATACTCATAGAATAGGTTAGTGGGAGACATTTTGGACCTTACCATAATAGGACAAATAGCCCCATATGGCCAGCCACTTTGGGAGAGGATAGGCTCAAGTTCATTTCATTATTCTCATCCACACTCTCTCTTGTTCTTCCCCAAATTCCTAGAGAGCAATCCCTAGCAATTTTTCCACCAAATCCTTCCATTTCACCACCAAATCTTCTTCTTTCCTTCTCCATTCTAGCCAAGGAGGAAGCTACCTAAGTTTGGGAGGATTCGGAGCTCGTTCGTGTCCTTTTGGAATCTCTACGTGTCGGTGTCGCTCCGGAAAGTTTTTCTTCGATTCGATCTACCGGGAGGTATAAATCCCTTCTCCTTTTCATTTCCTCATGCATATAGGTCTATTTTGAACCCATAGGAATGACTCCCATGGTTGTATCTCCATTTGTGTCCATTTTGTGTCCATTTGGATGTCATAGGAGTGTCCTTTGTGTTGTGGTTGTGTCCATGTGGAAAAATCCCAAATTTGGAACACACTATGTGTTGTTGTTATGTATGAATGAATTATTACATGTTTAATCTCATATTTTTGTATTGGAGATGTGTTCTATAGTGTCTCATATATATATATATATATATATATATATATATATATATATATATATATTATATATATATATATATATATATATATATATATATATATATATTAGTGTAGAGAGTAAGTTCTTGATATATTATGTTATATACTTGTGTTCTTTTGTATCAAACTACCTAAATCCGTCATGATTTTTATCCACGCTTTTAATTTTAGCCCTAACTTAGAAATATCATAACTTCTAGCTCAAAACTCGGTTTAATCTCCCAGTTTTTTTAAAAGAAGCGTATTGAAGCTAGATTTCCAAAAACAATGTATTAATAGGCCTAATTCTTTCTATAACTTTCTGGAGAATTATTTGAGTGTCAGCTGTACGAAAGACAAACGCGTTCTCGGTGTTTTCGCGATTCCGGGAGTTTCCGGAAACGAAAACGCGATCCGTTTGAAGTTTCGGAAAGCTAACATATAGATCTATAACATACTTTAATCCTAAATTTTAATTCATGCTGAGATGGTACAGTTTTGATTATTAGTAGGAGTTACTATTCGGCATATGCATTTTGTGCACCCTTGTGTGTAATATAATATTCTATTTGATTTTAACCCATGTTAATGTATATACATTATGTAATTAAATAGAGAATACAAGCATGAGTAAATGGTTAAATAAATGATGTATGAGGTGTAAGTATCCTATCTAATGTAAGCATGTATAAGTATGGCTTGTAATGAATATGTAGGTTCCATAGTATGTAATGTATGGTGCATATAGTAGTGCAAGAAAATAAATGAATGATGATTGAATGCAAGCATGAATGTAATATAATAATAATGTAATGTATGCAATATACAAGTTAATGAGATATAATGTTCTATGTTAACACAAATCATATATTACCTCATGTACCCCCTTACACTATGTTGACACTATCACACTTGACACATTGTTCACTTACACTTTGACACTCTTTGATATGTATACACTATGTATGCCCATTTAACCCTTACTTGCCCCTTGCCATGTTCACATACACACACATAGCCTCTTAAATAAGTATTTATGAATATAGTTAACTTAGCTATGTATGTATATTATATATATGTTAGCATATTGTGTTGTGATATATAAGTTTATATAACCATTTGAAATGCCATGATTATTAGATCCTAATGTTGAATACCAATATATGCATGTGTATATATGTGTAGACATATATAGCTTAAAGTAATAGATTAGCTAGTGTATATCCAATGTGAATTCTTGTCTATTTGAGTATTGAATAATTACATGCTATATAGAGTTGGGTGTATGTTGACTTGTATAGCCTTATATTGATGTGTGCTTGCTAGGATAGTCTTGGTTAGGCCTAGTAAGACTTACTGGGTTAGGACATGACCTAGTTTGACCTAGTTGACTAGTGCAGTTGACCAGAGTTGACCAAGGGTTGACTTTGGCCTAGTTTGACCTAGATTCATGTAGAATACATTGTAGTGCTTTATATTACCCTTCTGGACATATTGTGACTTGTGCTATTCTAATTAGGAGCCAGACACCTCTCCTCGGATAGTATCTTTACCTTGGACATTCAGATATCAGGCGAGTACATTCTCTGATCATTTCATATCATGTTTAGAATTATTTTCCTGCTTTAAATTACTTTACTTGATACTGTCACGTTGGTCACACTGGATTGGTACTATATGGATCTTTTCATGAGATGTTATCCCCCTCGGGAGCATCGGATACTGTATGTTTTGTGCAGTTTCACGAATCATCACGTATCTCTATGCTTCCTCTGATTCACGAATCGCTTGTGACACATGTACTCTCATGTTCACAGAGCCATCATAAATTACCTTACGTATCACTCATTTTATGAGCCATGTGAAGTTTCACGAATCTTAACATAACTTGAACAGATCCTTGTGTATTGATTGGGGATGGGGGAGTAGAAATAGACATGTGAATATTATCCAAGTAGCTGTAGTCATGAATCACTCTCTTAGCTGTAGTCATGAATCTCCTATGCCATTCACATGTTTATATTTTACTCTGACTCACTAGTCACTGTTAGTTCTCTATGTATAGTAGATATTTCTATTACAGTTCTCTTTCTCTGTTTATATCTGTATTTCCTTCAGATCCTGTATCTTACTTTACTGCATGATTATATTTTCTAACCTGCTATGATCTGTTGAGATGTACTGTGCTCGCTCCAGTCCTGACTGGACCCGTTGATAAATTTTATAGATAGCCTGGAGGTTGCCTGCTAGCCTAGAGGAGACAGTAGAGGTTGCATAGATAGCTAGGGTTTTTGCTTATAGTTTATTTTCAGTCATCTTGAGTTGTATTTATGGATTACTGTATTTGAGTTTTGAAATGTATTCTGAGTTTGTATCTTAGACACTTAGACTTCTATCTATTGTATCTCTTTTCGATTTTATGTTTTATCTATCTTCCTTTATGCTCTACCTTAGATGTGATTGAGTTTACATTCTGCTATGTCACCCTCATTCGGGGAGTATAAACTGTTTAGTCTTATACTGTTAGATGCATTGAGACCTAGGACAGCGTTCTACCACCGACACTGCGACGTAGGCTGGACGTTGTTACGTTCTCGTACCCTAACTCTAGGGTACGGGTCGTGACACGTTTTTAGTGGTGGCCCATGCAGGTCGAGATTCGCATTAGTGCGATTTCGTAGTAGCGCAACGACTTAGTTGTACTACTACGAGGCAGCTATAGGATATATAAATTAAGATGTTAGGATGAGAGGATACTCAATCACTGTTAGGAATCCTTGAGAGATTCCTGGGATGACCCTTGAGAATCTCATTTTAAATTCCGATTTAAACTCCTTTTCCTTGTTTTGATTCACCTTTTTCCTTGATTTGAATTTGATTTTGTGGATTCATTGTAGAACTTTGAATCCTGGTATTAGTTGATGATTTTGATAAAATTTTGTAGTTGTTGATTTAATTTTATATTTAGATTAATATTTTCAAATTCAAGGTACTCAATCACACTTAGGATTCTTTGAAAGATTTCTGGGACGACCCCTGAGAAACTCATTTTGAACTTCAATTGGAATTCCTTTTCATCTTGTTTAGATTCACCCTCATTCCTTGCTATTGAATTTAAGCTTGATGGGTTCCTCTCGTTTGAACCGATGAGAAGGAACATATCTTCATTATTCTTTCTCGCCATTATTCCCTTGCATTCTTATTTACCTCTTATCTTAAACTCTGTCTCATTACATTAAATACCCATATCTTGTCGTCCCTACCAGATGCACTTCGAAACCCTTGAATCTTCGTATCTTTTGCTATGGGAAAGGCTAAGGAAGTGACGTAAATTATGTAGCTCAGAGAAGACGTAACTGGTTATCAGATGACTAACTCGATCTTCATTATTTTTGTGCATTAATTACCACCTCTTGAACTCCCACTTTCTAATTGAGATCCTTGACGTTCCTTATCGTGACTTTGATATTCGGAATGTAATACTAGCTGTTACCCTCCAACAAATCTTATATGCAAGACCTAGACGAGCTCACCTTCGTGTAGGTATATCATGTCCCACTAAAACCCGTCTTCTTGTACTCTATTTTCTTGATATGATTTTCTGGTCAACTGGCTAAACTATAACCTCTACCATTATACTAAATTTCTTCTTATTTCAATTAGAAATCCAGCCTTGACTTAATTCTTTCGACCCGACATGTGATGGTGTTCTGCTTGTTTCCTTAGATGCTTAACCTTGTACCTCATATGATTACTTGACCCGTTGGTTAAGAAACTTGGACTATGTAATTCATTTCATCATTACCACCCTTATATCTTGTGCTGCTAAATTAGCCTTAGTTTTGCAAGCTTATCTATTTTCGAGCTTGGTCATGACATATTTTATTGGGTGGCCATCCACTAACATATTGTCTAATCAGAATCCGGTACATGATGGTCTGATCAACCTATTGCACTTTGGTTCGCTTTTTCATGTATCAATCTACGAGAATGGAGACATAGTTAAACTTGACCCTAGAGTCTCATTCGCGACAGCCTTGACAATTCTCCTTGAAATCTTTTCATCGCCTATGAACCTCGTATTCGTACTCAGTCGAATTAAATTTAATCATGACCTGAACCTCCATCATTGGATGCTCGTGCTCATACTTTGATTTCATTGATTTCTCTTCTTGTCCAAGTCTCGTTTTATCCCGAAATTGATCAACTTAGATCGTGTCAAGACAAAAATCTATTTGTGATTTGTTGTGCCTAAATTTTCAATTTTTGCCATTTTATGGAATAGTAACCTTTTAATAATTTCTTAGTTGCTTGTTAATGACCAATTTTATATAGGATGGTAGACAGCCCTACAACCTTGATGATTGTTGTTCCCTTACCTTCCCAATTAGGACACCCTAGATTGTTTGTGTATTGATACCATAGTACTGTTTTGACCTAGAATGATTAGTGTACCTAGGTGAGACTTCCAACTGCTACGGTATGCCCTGACCTTGTATACTATTCCTTCAAATTGCATGATTTAGATAAAAAAAATTAGACCTTGATTGTTGGGAAATAGGGAAGTCACTCCATTAGTATCAGTTGTAGATATATATGGGTTAGTCATTGATGTGGGGATGCGTGTCTATAAACATATAGCTTAGGAGATTTAGGAGATATTATAGTATCAGCCTTGATAGGATGTACTAGTCTTTTGGTGAGTATAAATGTGTTATGAGAGATAGGGGCCTATATGTCTTAGTAATGCATCGTTCCTATGGTAATAAAATATATTAATAGATGGTTAATAGGAAGATAATAGTTTGAGCATACCTATAGCCTATGATCAGTTCATTTTCATCCTTAGTTAAGACCACTTTAAAATAGGTCCAGTCCCTTGGATATAGGTTCCAGTCAATATTCTATTGAAGTTCCATTCACCGCCGTACAGCAGAGCAGTATTAGAGGTATTCCTATATTGACACTTTTTAGATGTCCGTTTATTATTCCAGTGTTAGGAAGTGTTACCTTAGATATTGGGTAGGTTAGAGGCTCTAGAAGGAGTACTATCGATCTTAAATTTCGAGGACGAAATTTTTCTAAGGTGGGTAGAGTTGTAGCACCCAGTTTCCCAAATGAGGGTAATTTTAAAATTTTGTGTTTATAATTATATTAATAATGATATTTAATTCATGATATGATTTTTGGTGATTTTAAATCATTTTAAAATTATTTAAATCAATGACTTGTGGTTTTGACGTTTTGCTAGTGAAACCCTAAAGACTGTTTGACCTAGAGCCTAACCATGTGATTATGATATTTTAATATCATTTTTGGCCTAAGGAATATTTTTTGCATTTGACCTCTTTGAATTATTTTGATATTATTTTATTATTTATGATATTATTTTGGGGTTATTTGAGTCGGGTTCGAATTTAACTCAATCCGACTTGAAACAGGGACCCGGGGGTAGTTTGACTCTAGTGGGACCCACACACTAGTTAGGCATGGCCCACATGATATTAATTTTAGTCCACATGATAGAAATATTTTAGTTAGAGGTTAGACTAATTATTATGGATAAGATTAGTGTGATTAGAGACTTTAGAATGACTAATTTAGCCCCAACCAATTAGCCCTTTCCTAATACTCATAGAATAGGTTAGTGGGGGCATTTTGGACCTTACCATAATAGGACAAATAGCCCCATATGGCCAGCCACTTTGGGAGAGGATAGGCTCAAGTTCATTTCATTATTCTCATCCACACTCTCTCTCTTGTTCTTCCCCAAATTCCTAGAGAGCAATCCCTAGCAATTTCTCCACCAAATCCTTCCATTTCACCACCAAATCTTCTTCTTTCCTTCTCCATTCTAGCCAAGGAGGAAGCTACCCAAGTTTGGGAGGATTCGGAGCTCGTTCGTGTCCTTTTGGAATCTCTACGTGTCGGTGTCGCTCCGGGAAGGCTTTTTTTTCTATTCGATCTACCGGGAGGTATAAATCTCTTCTCCTTTTCATTTCCTCATGCATATAGGTCTATTTTGAACCCTATAGGAATGACCCCCATGGTTGTATCTCCATTTCGTGTCCATTTGGATGTCATAGGAGTGTCCTTTGTGTTGTGGTTGTGTCCATGTGGGAAAATTCCTAAATTTGGACACACTATGTGTTGTTGTTATGTATGAATGAATTATTACATGTTTAATCTCATATTTTTGTATTGGAGATGTGTTCTATAGTGTCTCATATATGTATATTAGTGTAGAGAGTGAGTTCTTGATATATTATGTTATATACTTGTGTTCTTTTGTCTCAAACTACCTAAATCCGTCATGATTTTTATCCACCCTTTTAATTTCAGCCCTAACTTAGAAATGTCATAACTTCTAGCTCAAAGCTCGGTTTAATCTTCCGTTTTTTTTAAAAGAAGCATATTGAAGTTAGCTTTCCAAAAACATGTATTAATAGGCCTAATTCTTTATGTAACTTTCTGGAGAATTATTTGAGTGTCAGCTGTACGAAAGACAAACGCGTTCTCGGTGTTTTCGCGATTCCGAAAACGAAAACGCGATCCGTTTGAAGTTTCGGAAAGCTAACATATAGATCTATAACATACTTTAATCCTAAATTTTAATTCATGCTGAGATGGTATAGTATTGATTATTAGTAGGAGTTACTATTCGACATATGCATTTTGTGCACCCTTGTGTATAATATAATGCTCTATTTGATTTTAACCCATGTTAATGTATATACATTATGTAATTAAACAGAGAATGCAAGCATGAGTAAATAGTTAAATAAATGATGTATGAGGTGTAAGTATCCTATCTAATGTAAGCATGTATAAGTATGGCTTGTAATGAATATGTAGGTTCCATAGTATGTAATGTATGGTACATATAGTGGTGCAAGAGAATAAATGAATGATGATTGAATGCAAGCATGAATGTAATGTAATAATAGATGTAATGTATGCAATATACAAGTTAATGAGATGTAATAGTTCTATGTTAACACAAATCCTATATTACCTCATGTACCCCCTTATACTATGTTGACACTATCACACTTGACACATTGTTCACTTACACTTGATACTCTTTGATATGTATACACTATGTATGCCCATTTAACCCTCACTTTCTCCTTGCCATGTTCACATACACACACATAGCCTCTTAAATAAGTATTTATGAATATAGTTAACTTAGCTATGTATGTATATTATATATATGTTAGCATATTGTGTTGTAATATATAAGTTTATATAACCATTTGAAATGCCATGATTATTAGACCTAATGTTGAATACCAATATATGCATGTGTATATATGTGTAGACATATATAGCTTAAAGTAATAGATTACCTAGTGTATATCCAATGTGAATTCTTGCCTATTTGAGTATTGAATAATTACATGCTATATAGAGTTGGGTGTATGTTGGCTTGTATAGCCTTGTATTGATGTGTGCTTGCTAGGATAGTCTTGGTTAGGCCTAGTAAGACTTACTGGGTTAGGACATGACCTAGTTTGACCTAGTTTGACTAGTGCAGTTGACCAGAGTTGACCAAGGGTTGACTTTGGCCTAGTTTGACATAGATTCATGTAGAATGCGTTGTAGTGCTTTATATTACCCTTCTGGATATGTTGTGACTTGTGTTGTTCTAATTAGGAGCCAGACACCTCTCCTCGGACTAGTATCTTTACCTTGGACATTCAGATATCAGGCGAGTACATTCTCTGATCATTTCATATCCTGTTTAGAATTATTTTCCTGCTTTAAATTACTTTACTTGATACTGTCACGTTGGTCACACGGATTGGTACTATATGGATCTTTTCATGAGATGTTATCCACCTCGGGAGCATCGGATACTGCATGTTTTGTGCGTTTCACGAATCATCACGTATCTCTATGCTTCCTCTGATTCACGAATCGCTTGTGACACATGTACTCTCATGTTCACAGAGCCATCATGAATCACCTTCACGTATCACTCATTTTATGAGCCATGTGAAGTTTCACGAATCTTAACATAACTTGAACAGATCCTTGTGTATTGATTGGGGATGGGGGAGTAGAAATAGACATGTGAATATTATCCAAGTAGCTGTAGTCATGAATCACTCTCTTAGCTGTAGTCATGAATCTCCTATGCCATACACATGTTTATATTTTACTCTGACTCACTAGTCACTGTTAGTTCTCTATGTATAGTAGATATTTCTATTACAGTTCTCTTTCTCTGTTTACATACTGTATTTCCTTCAGATCCTGTATCTTACTTTACTACATGATTATATTTTCTAATCTGCTATGATCTGTTGAGATGTACTGTGCTCACTCTAGTCCTGACTGGATCCGTTGATAAATTTTACAGATAGCCTGGAGGTTGCCTGCTAGCCTAGAGGAGACAGTAGAGGTTGCATAGATAGCTAGGGTTTTTGCTTATAGTTTATTTTCAGTCATCTTGAGTTGTATTTATGGATTACTGTATTTGAGTTTTGAGATGTATTCTGAGTTTGTATCTTAGACACTTAGACTTCTATCTATTGTATCTCTTTTCGATTTCATGTTTTATCTATCTTCCTTTATGCTCTATCTTAGATGTGATTGAGTTTACATTCTGCTATATCACCCCCATTCGGGGAGTATAAACTGTTTAGTCTTATACTGTTAGATGCATTGAGACCTAGGACAGCGTTCTACCTGCCGACACTGCGGCGTAGGCTGGGCGTTGTTACGTTCTCGTGCTCTAACTCTAGGGTGCGGGTCGTGACAACTTAAAACCAATACTGTACCAATTAGGGCATTCACTAAATTCTAGGATTAAAGTATGTCGTAGCCCTTTGTGTTAGCTTTCCGAAACTTTAAACGGATCGCATTTTCGTGTCCGGAAGCTCCCGGAATCGCAAAAATACCGAAACAGCGTTCGTCTTTCATACAGCTGACACTCAAATAATTCTACAGAAAGTTACACAAAGAATTTAGCTTATTAAAATATATATTTAGAAAGGTAACTTCGATACAGTTCTTTTAAAAAAACGGAAGATAAATTGGAGTTCTAAGCTAAAAGTTATGACATTTCTAAGTTGCTTTAGTTAATAAAAACGTGGATGAATATTATGACGAATTTGAGTTGTTTTGGACAAAAGAACACATATAGGCCAAGATACTTAGATACAAACATAGGTATCCAAATAAAACTCATTCTAACCATCCTAACTAAGATTAATCCACTCTCTAACCATTATAAAACTTAATTTAAATATCTATTTAAACTATTATCATACATACATACACATGGGGTGTCCTAATTTGGGATCTATTAAGTAGGACACAAGACACATATCTAAAATCCTCAAGAGAGCTCCAAATGGCCTCAAATTTGAATCTAAAAGGGACACATGCATGAGGATGGATCCTACGGATTCAAAACTAATTTATATGCAAATGAAATCGATTTAGAGGATGGGTTTTACCTATTGGGAGTGGAATCTTAATGAAAACCTTTAGGATGCGGCTCCGATACGAAGATTCCTCAAAGTGGACACTCCTCCTTGCACTCCTCTTCCAATCCTTGATAGCACCCTTCCCTTGGAGAATGGGAATGATTGAGGGAAGGTTTGGTGAAAGAATGATTTGATTTGGAGATCAAATCAATGAGAAGGCTCTCTAAAATTGGGGAAGAACAAAAGAAAAATAAAAGAGGCAAGATTGTAATGAATGAAATGAATCGTTCTACCCTAAAGGTGGCTGCCGTAAGGAGTCCATTAGGGCTAATGTGAAATGTCCTAATTGCCCATCTCTAGTCTCATATGGTTAAGTCTAGACTAGGTTCAAGTTTGGGGTCAAAATGATCTAGTTTTGAGTCTCTAACTTAACCATTCTAACATGATAAAAATTAGTTTAATTAACTAACTTAATGTTGGGTCTTGTGAGCCATGCTTAACTTAATATTGGGTCCCATCTAGAGTTTAAGCTATCCGGATCACAATACAAGTCGGAACGAGACGAAACTCAAATCCGACTAAACAAATCCAATAAAAATAATATTAAAAATATAAAATTTTCCCAAAATATTAAAATATAAAAAATGACCAAAATCATAATACATCAATTTAAATATTATTAAAATAATCTAAAATTCACCAATTAATCAAAATTCTAAATAATTCAAAAGTCACAAAATGACCAAAATACCCTTAGCCTAAAAAGTTGTAAATAGTCATTCTAATCACATGGTTAGGTCCCCATGGTCATGGTTAGTCTCTAGGCTCAACAGTTCTAGAGTTTACCAGCTAACACATCAAAATTATAATTCACCAATTTTAAATAGTATTAAATTAATTAAAAATTCCCATAAATCATAAATCCTATTATTAAATAATAAACTTTTACAAAAGTTCAAAATTACCCTCATTTGGAAAACTGGGTGTTACAATCCTACACCCCTAGAAAAATTTCGTCCTCGAAATTAAAATGGTCGTACTTCTTCTAGAGTCTCGTCCCCAACAATCTTGGTCTCAGAACTTACCTAAATCATACGATTAAAAAGGATGGCATACAGGGTCATGGCATATGGTGGTAGTGAAAGTCTCATCTAGGTATACTAGTTACACTAGACCAAAACAATCATAGGGTATCAAAACTTACAAGCAATCAGGGGTGTTAAACTGGAAAAGATACAGAATAACAAATCATCAAGGCTTTAAGGCATAATCAAAATCAAAATTCAAAGCACAAATTTCGAGCATTAAAATCCAATCACAATATATATATATATATATATATATATATATATATATATATATATATATATATATATATATATATATATATAGTGTTAGAAGGGGAAAAGCTAGCATTATGTAAAGGTTATGTGGTTCGTGTGTGTATGGGTGTATGTGGACATGTTCATATGGTTAGATAGTAGGCATGTTTGTATGTGAAATATACATGAAAGTGTATATGAAGATTTGGGTTTCAAACCAATAGCTATCCAGTTACACTACTCATGGCATATTGGTTAACAATCTACAATGTACAACCTATTTACTCATAGCATGCATGGCTAACCACACACACACACATATATATATATATATATATATATATATATATATATATATATATATATATATATATATATATATATTTTATATATATATATATATATATATATATATATATATATATATATATATATATATATATATATATATATATATATATATTTTATATATATATATATATATATATATATATATATATATATATATATATATATATATATATATATATATATATATATATATATATATATATATAATATAATGAGGTAGAGATTTAGTTATGTATCTATATATATATATATATATATATATATATATATATATATATATATAATGAGGTAGAGATTTTGTTATGTATCTATATACATTATAACATGTATGCATAAACTCTATGTATATCTATATAGATATATGAACATAACATAGAGAGGAAGGGTTAGGTTTACATGGCAGTTGTGAACATTAGTGTACATTAGTGTAGAGTGTCAAGAGTACAGGGGTTATAACTTAAAATGAAGGGTTCAATCATTCAGTTCAGTTTAACATTACATATTAAATCTGAAATTGAACTAAACATTTAAAATCAATGTGAAAAATGTTAACATGTATTCAGTTTTAGGATTTTGGAGAAATTCGAACATCAAACCAACCTGTCACGCCCCAGTACCAAAATACGGAGACGGACTAGACCAGCTACTCCATATGAGGTACGTAACATCATACGGCGATCGTGGCTATCGAGAGACTAGGGGGTACATGCTACAATCAAGTCTCCTATGGTCCCACAGAGTTCTATGTCTCAATCAATCAAATCACATCAGCAAATAAATGAACATTAAAGATAAAGCAGTAAGGCGTTCCTGACGCTTCATCAAAAATGATCATGAGAGACTAGCTTTATAATTTAGCTATCTCAGAGAGTCAGGAGTACAAAATTATACACAGCTGCAGTCTGTTTAATTACAATTATGTACTGACACAAAATATCAAGTAATCCGGCTAACAGGTGCCGGTGGCTAAATGCCGCACAAAATATAAGCAGGAGTGGTGGAGAAGAAACCCACTCGAGTCCCCGAACCGCCATGCTCCTAGTATGCACCATGGATGTCAGGGAGGAAGATCGTGTCCTCTGGCTCTGCTACGAGATCTGGCCAAACAAAACCAGCGGGGTCAGCCCCGAATAGCAAGTACCGCCAAAGGGGCACAAGAGTTAAGATTAAAAACCCAGTTAATAGAATAATTGATAATAGTAATACTTATGCTACTATTATAGGGTAGCGCAACATCTTCGAACCCATATGGCACCCTTACAACCAAACAAGGACAAAAGGTGCCGCATGGAGTCGGGACGTGTCATACTCTATAACATTCATATAAGTTAAAAGGTATAAGCAATAAAATCTCCTGATCGTGACTTCGGTCGATAGCCTATCACAGCACAATAACCAACCCAACAATCAAACAAAAACATGGGTTGGATCATGTACTATGATAGACCATGTTCCTCAGTCATTCACAGAAGTAGCACTTCACAACCAGAATAAGTCTTTCGTTCATAACTTCGGTCCACAGCCTGTCATAGTACGATAACCAACCCAACAATCAAACAAGAACATGGGTTGGATCACGTACCATGATAGTCCGCTTCCCTCAGTTATTCACGGAAGGTAATAGGATACAAGCAAGTCGTTTTCATGGCCAATCAAGTCTACGAGTCTCTAGTGGGACGAGGTTATCCTCGCGTTATGTTATTAGAAAATTCTCAGATCGTATCTTTCAAGCAAGGCTAGCCAACCCAGGGGTTTGCGTAGACAGGTATGATTGAGCACAGGTCCCTCGTAAGGCCACCTTGCTAAAACATATAATATATAGCAGGAATTAATCGGATACAGTCATCCACTCGTTGCAGATGACACAGTATCCGTGGAGACCAGCCGGCGCGTCAAGACAATATCTCAAGGCGGCTGGTGTAACACGATCTCGGGATTTTGCCCTCGCCATGCATCTAGTACATTTAGTTGCCTAATTTAACCCTAGGTGAAATCTTGGACTCACATGCTGTGGCCTGCATGATCATCCTCCTAAATGTCGTACTCAAGTACGAGTACCCCAAAAGAGGATCCATGTCAATCAGTATGTCAACATGTTCTACCCTCCTTGGTGTAACGCATCATTGTAAATATGCCACGTGGAATTACGAGTCATTTGTCGAGCATGAACGAGAACTGGGACATTCAGGTACAAGTATCAGGTAGGAACACTTTGTTCACCGGGGTCACATTAGTGCTCATATCATGCTCAGGGCAAAAGGCGTAAGGATATATAGCATACACAAACATTTACATATATATATATTCAATATAATATATACATATAAAAATATAAGGTATAGGGGAGTCCAGGTCAGGGCGCGCTCAAGTCAGGCTACGCTCTGGTTAGCCTACGCTCAGGTCAGCCTACGCTCAGGTCGACGTACGCTCAGGTCAGCGTATGGAAGACATACGCTCCCAAAAGGCAGCGTATGGACTCCATACGACTCCTTGTCTCCCAAGTGAGCGTATGCAAGACATACGCTCCCAAAAGGCAGCGTATGGACTCCATACGACTCCTTGTCTCCCAAGTGAGCGTATGCAAGACATACGCTCCCAAAAGGCAGCGTATGGACTCCATACGACTCCTTGTCTCCCAAGTGAGCGTATGCAAGACATACGCTCCCAAAAGGCAGTGTATGAGGACTGCGCTGCGCTAAAGAGCATGCGCAACTCAGTGGCACGAGCTAAAAAGCTCTCGTACTGCTCACTGTCTTCTCCAAACAGCAAGAACTCCATGGGTTGAACCCAAGCTTCAAAAGTCCATAACTTGGTCAAAATAAGTCCAAATCCAACTTTTCAAAGGTCAAAATTTGGTAGAACAAAATTCTCTACAACATGGAACCATCAAAACTTGAAAATAATGAAGTTTGCTAGATCAAAACCAAGAAGATCCAAAAATAGTTAAAACCTAGATCTACAAAAATTAAAGCTTCAAAATAGAAAACTTCAAGTTCTAAACTAGTATAGAATAAGGAGAAGAACATATTTTGACAAATAATTTTGTAAGAAAACATCAACAACATTTATGGATCCATCTCTTGAGCAAGTTGGTACTTGCCTTGGTTGGTGGAGGAAAGTAAATGAGAGGAAATAAATAAGAGGAGAGAGAATGAGTTGAGTTATTATATAGAATCTTGAACCCATGGGTTCATGATGAACCAAGGTGAACCAAGAATAGGTTACCCAAATGAGCCAAAACTGTAGGCCCAAATGCAAAAAATAAATTACGAAATAATATTTTATCGAATATTTTTGGGAAATACATGAAGAAATACAGCATATAAATATCGTATAAATACAAAGTAAATACAATTTATCGGTTTACGTATTAAAATACGTATTCCAGGATCGGGGAGTGACATCTCTACCCTTCTTAGAAAAATTCCGTCCTTGGAATTCCAGCCAAGACAGGATAGTGAAATCAGGGCAAGCAAGGCACAATCATATACAAGTTAACTATCATAGCAGTTATTATCATACATCACAAAGTGCAAAAATAAGTAGGTACAGATAAGCATGGAATCGGGTCAATAAGGCGTAAAAACATACCTCATTAGTCAAACAAATGCGGATACCGAGATCTGATGTCGTCCTCGCGCTCCCAGGTTGACTCCCGAAGAGTGATGGTTCCAAGAAACACAGACAAGGCTTATCGTCTGATTCTTGAGTACCTTCTCTCGCCGGTCCAAAATAGACACGGGTTGTTCCTCGTAAGTTAAATCGGTACCAACGACTAACTCAGAATGATCGAGGACATGACTCGGATCCGGGACATACCCACGTAATTGGGACACATGAAACACATCATGTATGCCAGTTAACGAAGGCGAAAGGGCAAGTCGATAAGCCACATCGCCTACCCGAGCGAGAATCTTAAAAGGACCAACGTATCTTGGACTAAGCTTTCCTCGGGTTCCAAATCTGATGATACCCCGAGTAGGCAAAATCCGCAGAAACACTTGGTCGCCAACTCTGAACTCTAGAGGCCTACGATGCTGATCTGCCCAATGACGATGTCGGTCCTGCGCAACTCGAAGGCGCTCTCTGACCAACTTAACTATCTCCACAGTCTGCGTGATCATCTCTGGCCCCAACAGCTTTCGTTCTCCGACGTCGTCCCATGCCAAAGGGGACCTGCACTTCCTTCCGTACAATGCTTCGAACGGGGCCATCTGAATGCTAGCCTGATAGCTGTTGTTATAGGAGAACTCTACTAGATGAAGGTGATCCTCCCAAGATCCGCCAAAATCGAAGGTACACGCTTGTAGCATATCTTCTAATGTCTGAATGGTTTTTTCTGATTGCCCGTCGGTTTGTGGATGATAAGCAGTACTGAATCTTAACTTGGTTCCCAAACTTTGGTGTAAGCTTCGCCAAAAATGGGAAGTAAACCGCATATCCTGATCTGATACTATACTAACTGGAACACCGTGCTGTCTTACTATCTGCTTCATGTACTTTTCTGCTAACTGCTCAGTAGTCTGTCCAACTCGGAAGGGAAAGAAATGAGCGACCTTCGTGAGTCGATCTACTATTACCCAGACTGCATTCTTGCCAGCCGGAGATCTAGGTAAACCGGTCACAAAATCCATCGTGATGTGCTCCCATTTCCATTCTGGGATAGGAAGCGGCTGTAGCAATCCTGCTGGTCTCTGCTGTTCGGCTTTCACCTGCTGACATACCAGACACTTGGATACAAATCTCGCTATCTCTCTTTTCATGCCATTCCACCAAAAGAACTGCCTGATATCTCGATACATCTTCGTTCCTCCTGGATGAATGGAGTAAATAGAACTATGAGCTTCGGACATAACTTCTTGCCGAAGGTCCCCACTCGGTACACAGAGTCTGTTTCCAAACCTGAGCGTACCATCTTCATGAATTACTAACTCCTTCCTACGGCCTAATTCACACTCCGACCGCAACTTCTGAATCTGTGGATCTCCTGCTTGTGCTGTCCTTATCCTCTCTACTAAGGTTGACTGAATCTGCATACTGGTTATTCTTCCTATATCCCTTGGCAAAACTACTTCGATTCCCATACTCTGAAGGTCTTCTAAAATATGCTTCTGCGAGGTCAAGATAAAGGCACTGTCTCTCCTACTCAGTGCATCTGCAACTATATTCGCCTTGCCTGGATGATACTGAAGATCTATGTCAAAATCCTTCAGTAGTTCTAACCATCTTCTTTGCCTCATGTTCAAATCTCGCTGCGTGAACACGTATTTCAAACTCTTATGATCAGTATAGATCTCTACCCGATCCCCGTATAAATAATGCCTCCACAACTTGAGTGAAAACACCACAGCTGCTAACTCCAAATCGTGAGTCGGGTAATTCTTCTCATGGTCTCGAAGCTGCCGAGACGTATATGCTATCACCTTTCCATGCTGCATCAATACACATCCAAGACCCTTCCCTGATGCGTCACAATATACTGTAAAGCCTCCCGCTCCTACTGGAAGCGTCAAGATCGGGGCTGAGATCAATCTCTTCTTCAATTCTTCAAATGATGCCTGACAGCTAGCTGACCAAACAAACTCTATGTCCTTGTGCGTCAAACGCGTTAAGGGTGCAGAGATCCTGGCAAAGTCCGCCACGAACCTTCTGTAGTAACCAGCTAATCCTAAGAAACTTCGCACTTCTGCAACCGTTCTCGGGACCGGCCAATGCTCTACGGCCTCAATCTTCTTCGGATCCACTGACACTCCTGCTCCAGAAATTACATGTCCCAGGAACGAAATGTGGTCTAACCAGAATTCACACTTGTCGAGCTTCGCATAAAGTTGATGCTCCCTCAATGTCTGCAAGACAGTCCTAAAATGTTTCTCATGCTCCTCTTCACTGCTGGAATAGACAAGGATATCATCTATGAACACCACCACAAATTTATCCAAATACGGCAGAAAGATGCGGTTCATTAAATCCATGAATACTGCAGGGGCGTTGGTTAGTCCAAAGGGCATTAATAAAAACTCATAATGCCCATATCTAGATCTGAATGCTGTCTTCGGTATGTCTTGCTCCCGGACTCTTATTTGATAGTATCCCGACCGAAGATCTATCTTGAAAAAGATGCTGGCCTTGCTCAACTGGTCAAATAGGTCATCAATCCTTGGTAGCGGGTACTTATTCTTCACTGTTACAGCATTCAGCTTGCGGTAGTCGATGCACATCCTCGTCGACCCATCCTTCTTGGGAACTAGAATCACTGGCGCGGCCCAGGGCGATTTACTATCTCGGATGAATCCCTTAGACTTCAATTCTTCCTCATGTTGATACAACTTATCCTGTTCTGACGGCGACATTCTGTAAACTCTGTCTGCAATAGGCCTCGTTCCAGGGTTCAACTCAATGCTAAATTCTACCTCTCTGACTGGCGGTATCCCTGGGAGCTCATCAGAGAAGACGTCGAGAAAATCTTCGACTGCTCTCGGAATCTGTCCTGGCTCTGACACTGCTGCTGAGATGACGCCTCCGGCCTGATTCTTCAAGGTTCGAGTAAAGATGAATTGTTCCATCCTAGGAACGCTGAATATGACCCTACCTCCCCTACAATCAATGGTCGCATGACTGTCTCTCAACCAGTCCATGCCAAGAACAACATCAAAATTCCCCATAGGGAATTCAATCAATGATGCGGGCAATAAATGCCCACACACCTCTACCGAACATGAAAAGTGCACTCTGCTCACTTCTACGAGCCCATTGCCGGTGAGTATATCCATCCTCTCCGGCAATGCCTCAAACACTAGTCCAATCTGTGTAGCATATTGTGCAAAAATGAATGAATGAGTAGCGCCTGAATCAAATAATGCTACAGCGGGAAATGAGGTGACGAGAATTTTACCTGCCACCACGTCACTAGACGCTAGAGCCTCTCCCAAAGATAATGTGAGAGCCTGGCCCCGCGGAGCCCCTTGTTGCGGCCTTTCTCGACCATGCTGTTGCTGCCTCTGAGGGCCTTCGGCTTCCTGTGCTTGGCGAAACATTTGAGCCTGTGTTGGTAGACGCTGGGCTAGGGGCCTTACTGCTAATACTGGCCCTCCACTCGGGGTTGCCACCGGAGCTGGCAACGTTGGAAACTGCTGAGCTGGCCCTCCTGGCCTCTGCATCACAGGAAAAGTGGAGATACGGTGGTCTGAACTACCACACCTCAAGCATAAGCCATTCGCTGACCGACACACCTCCCTCGTGTGCCCTGCCTTCCTACAGAAGGTACAGCCCTGGGGTGCTCCCGGACGCTGCTGTTGGTTCCTCGGCTGCTGATGCCGAACTGGCACTGTAGTAGCTGACACGGCCGTCCTTCGCGGCGCTCCTGCATCATGAATACGTACACCAGGTGCTGGTGCCGATGTTCGCTGCATTGCTCCCCCTTCAACCTGGGAATGAGATCTCTTCTGACCTCCTGTTCTCGATGCCAACCTCTGCTGGGTAAGCTCGTGCCTCCGAGCGGCCGTTAAAACAGCGTCAAATGTCTGGTAGTCGTGTCCATCCACAAGCTGCAGTAGTTTCAAGTGAAGTCCCTGCTGGAACCTAATAGCCTTCTCTGGTTCCGTTGCCACCATTGCTGGTGCGAAACGGCACAATCTGCAGAACTCTGCTGCATACCCATCTACGGTCTTGCCTGCTTGCTTGAGACTAATAAACTTCTGCTGGAGCTCATATCGAGCTACTACGCCAAAATACTTGGCCTTGAATCTTTCACTGAAGGTGGTCCAACGAACAGGGCGTCTTATACCAACTTCTTCTGATGCCCACCAGTCGCGGACAAGATCCTGAAGTACTAATTTGACCTGATCAACCTTCTCATCATCTGGAACCTTGGCTGCCACAAGAATGGCTTCGATGTCTTGAATCCAGGCATCCACAGTGATGGCATCCTCCGTGCCATCAAAATACCTCGGGTTCAAGCGACGAAACCTTCCTGATGCTCCCGAGTCAGCCCCGACACTCCTCTCAAGAGATAACTGAATCCCTTGGTTCAGCAACACATTCTGCTCCTGCTGCCGAGTCTGTTGCTGTTGGTTAGTGACAAGAAACCCTCGGATGATCTCTAGGAGTGCTACGGCGTCTGGTACTGCCGTCGCTGCTGGTGCTGCAGGGGTTTCAATAACCTGTGGCTGTACTGCCTCTGGTTCCATTTCTGCTCGTGCCTGCACTGGAGAAGGTTCTCTCCCCTGTTGCTGCCCAGTCGAGCCATGCTCTTGCTGCTCTTCCTCATGGGCCTCACCCGCTACTGAGAATGAAGCACCCCTATAGAGAAGAATATAAGATTATCAAGTCCGGACGAGGAAGATTTCGAAGATACAAGTCAGGTTAGAGATCAAGGCAAGGACAGAGATTTCGAAACCGAATTTCAAGGGGAACACGTTTTGATTGAGACACCTAATAATTCGCAATACCCTACAAGTCTGAAAAACGGACCTGCATGGGCCACCACTAAAACCTTGTCACGCCCCAGTACCGAAATACGGAGACGGACTAGGCCAGCTACTCCATATGAGGTACGTAACGTCATACGGCGATCGTGGCTGTCGAGAAACTAGGGGGTACATGCTACAATCAAGTCTCCTATGGTCCCACAGAGTTCTATGTCTCAATCAATCAAATCACATCAGCAAATAAATGAACATTAAAGATAAAACAGTAAGGCGTCCTTGACGCTTCATCAAAAATGATCATGAGAGACTAGCTTTATAATTTAGCTATCTCAGAGAGTCAGGAGTACAAAATTATACACAGCTGCAGTCTGTTTAATTACAATTATGTACTGACACAAAATATCAAGTAATCCGGCTAACAGGTGCCGGTGGCTAAATGCCGCATAAAATATAAGCAGGAGTGGTAGAGAAGAAACCCACTCGAGTCCCCGAACCGCCATGCTTCTAGTATGCACCATGGATGTCAGGGAGGAAGATCGTGTCCTCTGGCTCTGCTACAAGATCTGGCCAAACAAAACCAGCGGGGTCAGCCCCGAATAGCAAGTACCACCAAAGGGGCACAAGAGTTAAGATTAAAAACCCAGTTAATAGAATAATTGATAATAGTAATACTTATGCTACTATTATAGGGTAGCGCAACATCTTCGAACCCATATGGCACCCTTACAACCAAACAAGGACAAAAGATGTCGCATGGAGTCGGGACGTGTCGTACTCTATAACATTCACATAAGTTAAAAGGTATAAGCAATAAAATCTCCTGATCGTGACTTCGGTCGATAGCCTATCACAGCACAATAACCAACCCAACAATCAAATAAGAACATGGGTTGGATCATGTACTATGATAGACCATGTTCCTCAGTCATTCACAGAAGTAGCACTTCACAACCAGAATAAGTCTTTCGTTCATAACTTCGGTCCACAGCCTGTCATAGTACGATAACCAACCCAACAATCAAACAATAACATGGGTTGGATCACGTACCATGATAGTCCGCTTCCCTCAGTTATTCACGGAAGGTAATAGGATACAAGCAAGTCGTTTTCACGGCCAATCAAGTCTACGAGTCTCTAGTGGGACGAGGTTATCCTCGCGTCATGTTATTAGAAAATTCTCAGATCGTATCTTTCCAGCAAGGCTAGCCAACCCAGGGGTTCACGTAGACAGGTATGATTGAGCACAGGTCCCTCGTAAGGCCACCTTGCTAAAACATATAATATATAGCAGGAATTAATCGGATACAGTCATCCACTCGTTGCAGATGACACAGTATCCGTGGAGACCAGCCGGCGCGTCAAGACAATATCTCAAGGCGGCTGGTGTAACACGATCTCGGGATTTTGCCCTCCCCATGCATATAGTACATTTAGTTGCCTAATTTAACCCTAGGTAAAATCTTGGACTCACATGCTGTGGCCTGCATGATCATCCTCCTAAATGTCGTACTCAAGTACGAGTACCCCAAAAGAGGATCCATGTCAATCAGTATGTCAACATGTTCTACCCTCCTTGGTGTAACGCATCATTGCAAATATGCCACGTGGAATTACGAGTCATTTATCGAGCATAAACGAGAACTGGGACATTCAGGTACAAGTATCAGGTAGGAACACTTTGTTCACCGGGGTCACTTTAGTGCTCATATCATGCTCAGGGCAAAAGGCGTAAGGATATATAGCATACACAAACATTTACATATATATATATATATATATTCAATATAATATATACATATAAAAATATAAGGTATAGGGGAGTCCAGGTCAGGGCGTGCTCAAGTCAGGCTACGCTTTGGTTAGCCTACGCTCAGGTCAGCCTACGCTCAGGTCGACGTACGCTCAGGTCAGCGTATGAAAGACATACGCTCCCAAAAGGCAGTGTATGGACTCCATACGACTCCTTGTCTTCCAAGTGAGCGTATGCAAGACATACGCTTCCAAAAGGCAGCGTATGGACTCCCTACGACTCCTTGTCTCCTAAGTGAGCGTATGCAAGACATACGCTCCCAAAAGGCGCCTCCAATGAGCATCAAGCTATCAGGAAAAGCGCCAGCTCGCGAAGCTCCCCTGAAGATACGTCTCAAGGGGAAGCCACCACAAACAGCGGCTCCCCTGGTGGTAAAATTACAAGGGAAGGCGCCACTCATCGAAGGCGCAATCGAGGTACCCCTCAAGGTGCGTCTTAAAGGCAAGCCGCCGCAGTCATCCAAGATGCCGGAGAGGGCTCACATAACCCTCTCAGACCCCAAAGTCAGAGCGGTGGAGGACTCTCCTGATCCGGCCCCAGTGCTTTCAGACGAGGAGCTTGGCGAATATATCTCTGCTGATGTAGACGCACCCTCCTTCGACAATGTAATCCCACGGGATAAAATCTCGTACTTTATCAATAATAGAGTGTCTTTCAATTATTCTTGTCTTCCACACTGGAATGCCATGTATACATTAGACAACGCTCTACGGTCGTTGCAAACACAAGTAACGACCGTCTACCACAATCAAATAGTCCCGTCTCAAGGAGTCTTCATAGTCCCTCCACGAAGCCGAGACGAAGGCACCATCATCTCGGGCAAAATCGAGCGTCGTCGGAACCTCCCGTCAATCGAGCCCGAACCTGATACCGGCAGAGTACAAGTCTATCGGTACACAGATGCGGCTAAGCACATCATCCAAAAGATGGGCTACGACCTGAAAAGCAATAAAGGCCTAAACTACGGCAAGGGTCGGCATCTCCCTGTTCGGCTTTCGATGCCCAATGGAAAGCCACAGGATTACTATAATCGGACTCGACGGGGGTTAGGCTATGTCACGCCGCCATCAACTCCAGAGAGTTCAGACGCAGAAGACATAGAACATTCCCACTCGTCGGAAGCATCGACGTAGGATTCCGATACCAGTATCGGATCAGTCTTCAGGAAAGTGCTGTCAGCTAACATGACATCGGTGCAACCTCAGAAAGATGAAGGCGAAGACCAACCGCCGGAACCCTTCGAAGAGGAACCCTGGGCTCAACGCCTAGGAGAACAATGGGAGTCTCGTTTTGAGTTACGAGAACCTCCCACCGAAGACGAAGTCGAGCAAATCGACCTCGGGGATGGGTCTTCTTCTAAACCCATCTTTATCAGCAAAAGCTTGGAAGGAGAAGACTGAGAATCTTTAGTCCAACTCGCTAAGGAGTATATCGACGTCTTCGCCTGGAGCTACGAAGACATGCCGGGTCTCGATCCACAGATCGCGATGCATAGGTTGAACATCTTACCAGATGCCAAACCTATCAAACAACAACAGCGACGCTTCCGCCCGGACATCATGAACGCCATCGATCAGGAGGTGGACAAACTCTTGACCAGTGACTTCATCCGTGAGGAACAACACCCGGACTGGGTAGCCAACGTCGTCCCTGTCACCAAGAAGAACGGGAAGATACGAGTCTGTATCGACTTCAGGGATCTCAACTCTGCTTGCCCGAAGGATGAATTCCTGCTCCCAATCACCAATGTAATGATTGACAACACATGTGGCTTTGAACGCATGTCCTTCATGGACGGGTATTCAGGCTACAATCAAATCAAGATGTTCCCCGATGACGCAAAACACACGTCATTCAGGACTCCAAAGGGTGTTTTCTGCTACACAGTAATGTCCTTCGGCTTGAAGAACGCCGGTGCAACGTACCAGCGAGCCATGAGCACCATCTTCCGTCAACATCTTCGCAAGACAGTTGAGTGCTATGTTGACGACATCGCAGTCAAAAGCCGCCTCAAAAGAGATCACCTACAGGACCTAAAGACAGTCTTCGATCTCATGCGGGCACATCAACTCAAAATGAACCCCGCTAAATCCTTCCTGGGGATTTCTAGCGGCAAATTCTTGGGCTTTGTCATCACGGCAAAAGGCATTCATGTCGATCCCGAGAAGACTAAAGCCATCCTTAACATGGACCCTCCGAAGAACCTTCGAGAACTTCGGGGCTTACAGGGACGTTTGGCATACATCCGGAGGTTCATAGCAAACCTCTCCGGTAAATGTCAACCCTTTACTCAGCTCATGAAGAAGGGAGTCTCTTATGTCTGGACAGAGGAGTGCCAAAAGGCTTTCGACGACATCAAGGCTTACTTAACAAGCCCGTCAGTCCTAGTGGCACCTGTCGCCGGCAAACCATTCCTCCTCTACGTCCGTGCCATGGATCATTCCCTCGGCGCTTTGCTGGCTCAAAACAGCGATGCAGGCTACGAGCAAGCAATCTACTACCTCAGTCGAACACTCATCGGGGCCGAACACCGGTACAACCCCGTTGAAAAGGAGTGCTTGGCTTTGGTGTTTGCCATTCAGAAGACTCGTCATTACGTCTCGGGCCAGACAATTCACGTCATCTCCCGAGTCAATCCGCTCAGAGTTCTCATGACGAAGCCAGGGTCATTAAACTCTCGGCTGGCTACATGGGCGATCCTACTAACACCATACAACATGGTGTTTGTCCCGCAGAAGGCAGTCAAGGATCAAGCTCTGGCTGACTTTTTAGCTGTACACCCCATCCCAGAATCTTCAAAACTCTATGAAGACATCCCGGATGAAGTCCAAGAATCAAACGTCACTGAAGGAAGCCCCGTTTGGCGGATGTTCTTCGATGGTGCTTTAAGAACGGGCCCCAATGGCCAAATCATCGCAGGAGTGGGGGTAGTCTTAGTCTCTCCCGATCAGCTGGTCATCCAGCGCGCATACTCCCTTTCGAAGCCGTGCTCCAACAATGTTGCTGAGTACAATGCACTCGTCATGGGACTCCAGCTAGCACAACAGCTGGGGGTGGATCATCTGGAAGCCTACGGCGACTCGAAACTCGTCGTAAACCAGATTCGGGGGCAATACGAGGTTCGCCATGAAGATTTGATCCCTTACCATGAAGTTGCATTGAACATCATTTCAACCTTCACTGGGTTCTTCATCGAACATGTACCCTGCCTACAAAACTTGGAGGCTGACGCTCTAGCTGGCCTCGCAGCCTCATTGGCCGCGCCCCTTGGGACTCAACACTATGTCACGGTAACTGGCCGAGACTTGATTTGTCCCAGAAACAACCTATGTTTGCAAATGGCTCACGCCATGCCGACAAATACTGGAGTTAATGTCCGAGACTGGAGGTTCCCGTTCATCGACTTCGCTGTCTACGAAATCCTTCCAGAGGACCCGAAGGAAGCCGTCTCAGTCAGGAGACGCTCTCTTCGATTCTACTATGGTACAGCCACTAAAACGCTGTACCGACGCTCCTTCGACGGGCTTCTCCTTCGATGCCTGTCTAACGAAGAAGCGGCCGAAGCTCTTCGAGAAGCTCATGACGGAACTTGCGGCGCTCACCAACCAGGGCCTAAGTTGTAAGATCGACTGCGACGTATGGGCTACTACTGGCCAACCATGGTTGCCGACGCAGTGGAATATGCTAAGAAGTGCCATGCATGCCAACTTCATGCAGACTTAATACATACACCATCTGAACCTCTACATCCTACAGTCGCCTCCTGGCCATTCGAAGCCTGGGACATGGACATTGTAGGGCCAATCACCCCTCCTTCATCGAGAGGACACCGCTTCATCCTGGCCATCACCGATTACTTCTCCAAATGGGCGGAAGCAGTCCCACTAGCAGAAGTAAAAAGCTCCAGGGTGGTCAGCTTTATCAAACACCATGTCATTTACCGTTTTGGGGTACCCCGGCGAATCATCCATGACAATGGTCCTCAGTTTATCAGCCACATTTTTAGCAGGTTATGTGACAAGAATCGCATTCAAAACGTGGCCTCAACCGCCTACAATCCGGCAGCAAACGGATTGGCCGAGGCATTCAACAAAACTATCGTCAGGCTACTCAAAAAAGTCGTGTCATCCAACAAACGCGACTGGGACGAAAAGCTTGGCGAATGCCTTTGGGCCTACCGCACAATGGTACGGACCCCAACAGGCAACACTCCATTCTCCCTGGTCTACGGGAGCGAAGCAGTACTGCCTCTCGAGATACAGATACCTTCGCTCCGCGTGGCAATCACAAACGATCTCACAGAAGAAGACAATCAACGTCGTCGTCTGCGGGAATTGGAGGTACTTGACGAAAAGCGTCTCCTAGCTCAACAACGCATCAAACTTTACCAAGCCCGTATATCACAGGCTTTCAACAAGAAGGTCAAGCAAAGAACTTTCCAAGTTGGCGACCTGGTTTTAGCAGTCAGAAGGCCAATGGTGTTAACTCACAAGACACCAGGGAAGTTCGAGCCCAAATGGGAAGGACCCTTCATCATTGAGACGGTATACTCAAACGGTGCTTACCGGCTCGCCAAACCCAATGGGGACTTGTTCATGATGCCCATCAACGGCAAGTTCCTAAAGAAGTACTACTCTTGACATCCTCCAAGACATGTATTTCCCCAAACAACCTCTTTTCACAAAATTAATCGCTTCCGGAACCCAGCTATTTCGTGGCATCCTTCCGTAGAAAGATAACCACGTCCACATTACCTCTGAGTTGTCTCTCTACATCCTACAAAGCGGAATCTTACACTTCGTGAGCTTACGCTATCCTTCATGTTTACCACGTCCACATTACCTCTGAGTAAACATCCCGTACAAACAACTCCTGCATTGTCGTACATTGATCGCAGAACTTCCACGTCCACATTACCTCTGAGTTGTTCAGCGTATCCCCCAGGATCATTCCTACCACGTCCTTAAACACCTCTGAGTAGGAAGATTCTATCATTTGAACCTAATGATTGCCATGTCCATATTACCTCTGAGCAAACATGTTGGTTCCTTTATACTTATTATCTGTACCTAAAAACCAAGGTGCGCAAAAGATAATAGATCCACATAAATCATCAAGTTCATGAAATCAAAAATGAACACATCAAAGAGATAGTGTATTTCTTTATTTTTTAAAAGGAGTACAGAAATACGCTATTTCCCCAGCAAGAGTTGTAAAAAAAAAACATAAAAAAGAAAAGAAGCTACAATCCCCGATCCCCCCCAGGGTGGGACGAGAGTTCTCTGACTCGACGTCTCAGGTCGGCAGTACGAGTTTCCACAGTCGCCTGGACTCGCAGCTCGGCTTCTTGACGCATTAACCCGACAGCCTCAGCGGAAGTTTTACTCTCATACTTCTCATCAAGCTGTCGTCGCTGCTGAGCCAAAGCAAGGGTCCGCTGAGTAAGAGTCGTTTCCTTCTGCTTGAATGCCATGTGTTCAGCTAGGACACGCTCAGCCTCTAGTTGAAGTTGGGCCCGCTGGTCTTCAAGACGGCGCATCTGAGCATCAACCTCTGCGATGTTAGCATCCACCGCAGCCCGCTTCTCCGTCGTCTTCTTCATAGATTGAGACAGCTGCTCCGCCGCAGCCTCAGTCCCAGCCACTTCACGCTCCCACCTGTCACCTCAGGACGAACGTCGGCAAGAGGCGCAAGAGTGATAGGTACATCCTCATCCGCGAACTCCTTCGCTTTCTTCTTCCCCTTGCCGGCAGCGCCGCGAGGAGTCTTGGGAGCCATTCTCTCGAAGAAGGAGAAGTTAGGGTTTTGAAGAAGAAACTCTAAAGAAGCAGAGGCACAGAGAAGAAGAACTCTTTCTCTCTCCGACTCTTACCTATTTATAGGGCATGGTCGCACGCGTGAACAGATGACGTGTGATCTCAGCCGTCGCCTCGGGTTCTGTGCAAGGATAGCAGCAAATAAAACCAAAAGATCATCATTAATCTTTTCGGTTACCGAGGCACCATCATCATTAACTGAGAAGAGCATGCGCCCGAACAAGCATGCGCCCAGAAATCATGCGCCCTGACCTCCATGCTTCTTATTTCAAAGTATTCCAAAACTTATTCAAAAGTTTTGAAAACTTTGAAGGGGGTCTTGTAGAAGCATGGAATTTCACAACCAGAAAGCCCATGCGCCAGACACTACATGCGCCAGAACTCAGACGAAGAACTTCACAGCAAAGTCAATAACTATAGACATTTGAAGAAGGACTTTTTATTTATATATAAAAGTCTATTACATGTCTAGAAAAGGCTGTACAAAGGAGAATTTCTACAAAGGAAAGAGCCTAAGTCTACAGCCAGCGGCCATCATGCGCCTTCAGATAAGGGCAGCGGCCACCATGCGTCTCCAGATAGGCGCAGCATCACTATGCGCCACCAGTAAGGCGCAGCAGATATCATGTACCTCCATCCAGGCGCATTCCATCATCTCTCCAGCAGCTCAGTTATGTGCATCCCTTCAGCCAAATTTTTCCAGCCAGGCTCACCTGGCCGAGCAGAGCCCAGTGCCGCTCTTCCAACCAGGCTCGCCCGATAAATGCTTCGACACAAAGCATTTAACCCTCTGGCTGGAACCAAGGAAGAGAAGAGCACCGCAAATGCAGTGGCCAGGGGAGGCTTCGAAAGAGCCTCCAAAGCCGAAGGAAGACCGTGATCGAAACCACGGCTAAAGGAGCAGCTTTTGACACGATCAAAGTGGGGAAACCCCACTTTGCAGGAAGAAAGAGCCTTGCACCGCCATTCCGATCTACGGCTCTTCCGGAATAACGGAGATGAGGCTCGAGCATCCCTATCTTTGGATGCAACAGGCACCTTCCGCCTGCCTCAGAAGCCCTCGACTCCGTCTTTTGGATGTAACAGTCACCTTCAAGTGCATCAAAGACAACACAGCGTCTCATCTTCACCCTCGGGAGCACTTCGTCAGCAGAATGCACCCGTATGTTCAAGTTCATATTGGAAGTACGTGAGGGAATGAGAAGCAAATCTTCTCTCCATGCCACTATTTATAGGCCGGGCAGATCAAACCCACGCGCCAAGTGGATGGCCCTCCGAATTCCGTGCAATGAATTTACATTAAATGGATGAACCGGACGCCTCGAATTCAGCCAAACGGCTATTTATAGCACTCGAAGAGCGAGACAGCCGCATCATTAAAAGACATGTCCGATGCGCCAGCCAGACAGCGCATCACACGGACGCGCCCTTCGGCATCAGGCGCATCACACAGACGTGCCCTACAGTACTCGGCACATTATAGAGGGTGCGCCCCCACACATCTCCATACCGAGTGGAACGCCAACCGACGCGCCCACTCAGCTGTCCATCGAACGTCACCAACATTAAATGTTGAACTGACAGAGTTGGCAACACGCCTCCCAAAGTCTGAACAGTTGACAGCTTTATTCAGAAAACGAAGCGTCGGCAACGTCAGCATCATCATGACTTCCGACGGCTACTGCCACGTGGCCACCCGCATGCGCCTCTACGGCCATGCGTCCACACCCGTATGCGCCTCTACGGCCATACGTCCAAACCAGCATGCGCCTTAAAAGCCATGCGCCTCAGACCCTTCACTGATCCCTAAAGACAGAAGAAGAGTCTCCGGTTGAAGTTTTGCATGCGCCCCAGACTGATCTCTGATCCCGAAAGACAGAAGGAAAGTCGCCTGCATGCGCCTCAAAAGCCATGCACCCCAAATGGTTTGTAACTCCTAAAGGTTATGAGCCGCAGCCTCCTCCTGCGCCCAATCCAAGGCACAGCCCACCAGATCACTCCTCTCCACCAAATCCGAGATCTTCGAACCATGAGTCGACGACACGTGTCTTTTGACTCAACTCATCCAAGATTTCAGCAACGGAAAGATCTTCTCCCTGCTACGTGCCGGCTCACAACAGCAGTATGAAGAGTTCTCCCCCTCGATCAGGGCGCAGCATCCATGCGCCTCCATCAGCAACCTTCACGTGGCGTTCCCACGCCGGCGCATCCTACATGCGCGCATGAGCAGCCAGCCTGCAAAACTATAAATAGAAGGATCATCTCCTTCACACACAGACAGAGACTCAGAACATAAGACTCACAGAGAATCCATAACAGAGAATCACCGGAGAGGCAGTTCTAGACACTCAACGTCTTCCTCCTCTCAGCAAGCTCCAGCACCCAGAGCAATCAACACCTTCAGAGAACCGATAACCGCCGTCAGCCGGTCAACGGAGTCAACGCATTACCACTCGCTCCATTGGCACTAAGGACCCAGCTTAAACAAAAGTGTACTCCTAGGACTACATCTAAGTCCTATATTGTATCACTGTTCTGTTTGTATTAAGATTTCAATCAAAACAATTTTAATGGCAAACAAGCAAATTTAGATAAAATGAATCTGATTAAGAGTTTTCCTAGTGTGATTGAGTACCCTCAAAAATATCCTAATCCTACTGCAGGCTGTAGTGATACTCTAGTTCGAATACCACTACATAAACTAGACCTGCATGGGCCACCACTAAAAACGTGTCACGACCCGCACCCTAGTAAGGGCACGAGACGTGGGTACGTCCAGCCTACGCCGCAGTGTCGACGGTAGAACGCTGTCCTAGGTCACAACATCTAACAGTTTAAGGTAATAAACAGTTATACTCCCTGAATGGGGGTGACATAACAGAATATATCTCAATCACATCTAAGGTAGAATACGATAAGATAGAATCATATAAAAGATGCAAGATCCAAATCCACAGAAAAAATAAATAAAGAGAAAGCTAAGTGTCTATGATAACTCCACTGACAACCAGAAATAATACAGATCCAAATATACAACTCAGTCTCCAATACTATGTAATAAGATAAAGATATCTATGGAGCAACAGTCTCTACAGCTAAGGGATCCGACTGGAAGTCCGGATCGCAAGTGTCCTCTAAGGCTATCCCATAGAAAGTATCTAAACAGGCCTCCTCCTCGTCCTCTGTAAAATTTTCAACAGGTCCAATCAGGACGGGAATGAGCACATATCTCTCAAAACAGTTCATAACAGGTTAGGAGTATAAATCATGCAATAGAGTAAAATACAGAAAATACTGGAAAGGAAGTACGGAAAAAATAGGAGATACTTTGTAACTGAAAGTAATACATGATAAGTAAAGACTGTAAGTGGCTAAGTAATTTAGAGTACAATATGGTTATGTAAACGGCTTAGGAGCACATGAATACAACTAAGAAGCACATGAATACCTACTGGGGATAATGATCACATAACCAATTCTACTCATCTCGCCCCAATCAATACACAAGGATCCATTCAAGTTACATTATTGGCACATAAATACAGCTAAAGATACGTGAACTCATGTAATGAGTAGTACATGAGGCACATGATAGTACATGAAGGCACATGAGAACATGTAAATACATGAACTAGTACGAGTACAAGGAGTACCTGATGCACATGATAAAGTACATGAACATGAAATACCCGATGCACCCGTAGAGGGATAACATCTCAGGAAAGGATCCATATAGTACTAATCCGTGAAGATACGTGTCAGCATCAAGTAAAGTAATCTAGAGCAAGAATATAGTCCAGACAGGTATGAAAAGATCAGAGAATGTACTCGCCTGTATCCTGAGTATCTGAAGAATATCTACTGTCCGAAGAGTGGTGTCTGTCTCTTATAGAACAGTACAAGTCACCATAAGTCTAAAATGATACAACAGACTGCAACAATGCATCTACATGAAGTTTGGGGTCAAACTGGACTAAAGTCAACTCTTGGTCAACTCTAGTCAACTAGACTAGTCAAACTAGGTCAACTAGGTCAACTAGGTCAATTCCTAGTCCAAACAAGTCTAACAAGTCTTACTAGGCCTAACCAAGCCTAGGCTAGCACTCACACAATCACAAGACAATGTGAACCACAACAATACATAATATAAAATAGATAATATATATAAATACATACCTTCATACATACATGCATATCCACATTACATACATATTTATATATATAGGCATATGTTACATCATGCATATTTACATAGTTACATAGATATATACATTCATGCACATTTATATACATACTTTTATACATTATATATGTTAACATTCATTACAATTATATTTTACTTATACCTTTGATTGATTCATTCATTCATATATGACATTCATTCATGCATTTATACATTCATTCATATCCCATATGCATGTATATTTCAGTTCAGACATTATATCCATTCATATATCATTAAGTTGCATACATATACTCATTTTTATTACATGTCATTCATGCATATTACATACTTACATGCATCTATACATTATATATGGATATAATACATTATCTTGCATGCTTGCATTCATATATTATATTCTATATTACCTGTATACATGTATTTCCTCCATTCATTTATGCTTGCATCATATACTCTACATTACCATACATGTTATCATTATATATTGTATTACAATATTTATATATTATGCATTCATATCTATCATTACATATATATCTTGCATTCATTATATACTTTCATGCATACATTGTATATCATTCTTTCATTCATGCATTGCTTATATGTATTGTATTAATTGCATTCCTACATGCTTGCATTCAACCATATATACATTAATGTAAAGAGAATATATATCATATATATATATATATTATTTCATTCATCTAACATATCATGTATTACATACTCTATATTCATTTAATATCCATACTACATAGGCTCATAGGTTACACAAAATACATATATTGTATAGTCACTCTTCTACTTAAAATCAATACTGTACCAATTGGGCATTCACTAAATTCTAGGATTAAAGTATGTCGTAGCCCTTTGTGTTAGCTTTCCGAAACTTTAAACGGATCGCATTTTCGTGTCCGGAAGCTTCCGGAATCGCAAAAACACGAAAACGCGTTCGTCTTTCGTACAGCTGACACTCAAATAATTCTACAGAAAGTTACAGAAAGAATTTAGCTTATTAAAATATATATTTGGAAATCTAACTTCGATAAGGTTCTTTTAAAAAAAATGGAAGATAAATCGGAGTTCTAAGCTAAAAGTTATGACATTTCTAAGTTGCTTTGGTTAATAAAAACGTGGATGAATATTATGACGAATTTGAGTTATTTTGGACAAAAGAACACATATAGGCCAAGATACTTAGATACAAACATAGGTATCCAAATGAAACTCATTCTAACCATCCTAACTAAGATCAATCCACTCTCTAACCATTATAAAACTGAATTTAAATATCTATTTAAACTATTATCATACATACATACACATGGGGTATCCTAATTTAGGATCTATCAAGTAGGACACAAGACATATATCTAAAATCCTCAAGAGAGCTCCAAATGGCCTAACTAAGATCAATCCACTCTCTAACCATTATAAAACTGAATTTAAATATCTATTTAAACTATTATCATACATACATACACATGGGGTGTCCTAATTTGGGATCTATCAAGTAGGACACAAGACACATATCTAAAAGTTATGACATTTCTAAGTTGCTTTGGTTAATAAAAATGTGGATGAATATTATGACGAATTTGAGTTGTTTTGGACAAAAGAACACATATAGGCAAAGATACTTAGATACAAACATAGGTATCCAAATGAAACTCATTCTAACCATCCTAACTAAGATCAATCCACTCTCTAACCATTATAAAACTGAATTTAAATATCTATTTAAACTATTATCATACATACATACACATGGGGTATCCTAATTTGGGATCTATCAAGTAGGACACAAGACACATATCTAAAATCCTCAAGAGAGCTCCAAATGGCCTCAAATTTGAATCTAAAAGGGACACATGCATGAGGATGGATCCTACGGATTCAAAACTAATTTATATGCAAAGAAAATCGATTTAGAGGATAGGTTTTACCTATTGGGAGTGGAATCCCAATGAAATCCTTTAGGACGTGGCTCCGATACGAAGATCCCTCAAAGTGGACACTCCTCCTTGCACTCCTCTTCCAATCCTTGGTAGCACCATTTCCTTGGAGAATGGAAATGATTGAGGGAAGGTTTGGTGAAGGAATGATTTGATTTGGAGATCAAATCAATGGCAAGGCTCTCTAAAATTGGGAAAGAATAAAAGAAAAATAAAAGAGGCAAGATTATAATGAATGAAATGAATCATTCTCCTCTAAAGGTGGCTGCCATAAAGAGTCCATTAGGGCTAATGGGAAATGTCCTAATTGTCCCTCTCTAGTCTCATATGGTTAAGTCTAGACTAGGTTCAAGTTTGGGGTCAAAATGATCTAGTATTGAGTCTCTAACTTAACAGTTCTAACATGATAAAAATTAGTTTAATTAACTAACTTAATGTTGGATCTTGTGAGCCATGCTTAACTTAATATTGGGTCCCATCTAGAGTTTAAGCTATCCAGGTCACAATACAAGTCGGAACGAGACGAAACTCAAACCCGACTAAACAAATCCAATAAAAACAATATTAAAAATATAAAATTTTCCCAAAATATTAAAATATAAAAAATGACCAAAATCATAATACATCAATTTAAATATTATTAATAATCTAAAATTCACCAATTAATCAAAATCCTAAATAATTCAAAAGTCACAAAATAACCAAAATACCCTTAGCCTAAAAAATTATAAATAGTCATTCTAATCACATAGTTAGGTCCCCATGTTCTTGGTTAGTCTCTAGGCTCAACAGTTCTAGAGTTCACCAGCTAACACATCAAAATTATAATTCACCAATTTTAAATAGTATTAAATTAATTAAAAATTCCCATAAATTATAAATCCTATTATTAAATAATAAACTTTTACCAAAGTTTAAAATTACCCTCATTTGGAAAACTGAGTGTTACAATCCTACCCCCCTTAGAAAAATTTTGTCAACGAAATTAAAATGGCCGTACTTCTTCTAGAGTCTCGTCCCCAACAATCATGGTCTCAGAACTTACCTAAATCATACGATAATTGTAATTAAGTCAGACTGCAGCTGATAACAATTGTGTATATGTTGCTATATCATCTGGCTATGTTTTGTAAAGCCAGATCTCAAGAACATTTTGACTAAGCGTTTGGGACGCCTTATTGCTTTATCTTAAATGTTCTCTGTTATTGCTTCTTGTTTGAATGATTGAGACAATAGATGTGAAGTGACCATAGCGAGACTTTCATGTAGTATGCACCCCCTTGTCTTTTAGACAGCATTGATCGTATTATACGGTATTCATCTACCCGTAATACGTAGCTGGCTGAGTCATTCTCCGCTCTCCAGTATTCTGGTTCTGGGGCGTGATAAGGTTTTAGTGGTGGCCCATGCAGGTCTGATTTCAGACTTGTGGGGTGTTTTGATTTATAGGATGTCTCAATCACACATGTTCTCCCTTGATCTCATGATTCATTACTCTCGACTCTAGCTTGACATTTCGGTATCCTTTGACTTCATTGATCTTTTCTGTTCGATCGTTTGATTGTTCTTTTATCCCTTTTCTTAGGGGAACCTCGTCCGCATCTGTCTGGATTGGGCAACAACAACAAGGACAACATGACCAGGTCGGTCAGCAACAAGGGCCAGTACTACCTCAAGAGACTATCCAAGAAGAAGTGATAGTGGAACCAGCAGCTGGACCACAGTATCTGGAGGTTCCAACGCTACCGATAGTTCCATCGACCCCTGTGGAAGTGGATACACCAGCCCTTCTGGAGATCATGAGAGGGATGATGGCTACTCAGCAACATCAGATGTTAGCCCAGCAACGTATGCACGCTCAGTTACAAGAGCAGAATGTACTACTTAACCAAGGATTGCAGACAGCTTTGGAAAGAGGGGCGAGGACAGATTCAGGAGCGTCAGCCAGGTTTTGCAAGTACAACCCCCGTCATTTCGAGGGCACGGAGGATGCCATCTCAGCAGATGCATGGCTTAAGGATATTGAGGCTATTCTGACAGCAGCTAAGGTGCCGGCAGAAGAACATGTGGATCAGGTGAAGTTGTTACTTCAGGATCTCGCACATGATTGGTGGGAATCAGAGGAGGTAGGCATCAGACGTCATGTGGCTTGGAACGATTTTATAGCAAGATTCAAGACAAAGTATTATGGAGTTGTGGCGCAGTTTGAGCTACAACAAAAATTTATCAACCTCAGGCAGGCCGGCAAGACTGTAGATGCTTATGCAACGGAGTTCTGCAGATTGAGTAGGTTCGCCCCAGAGATGGTAGCAACAAAGAGCCAGAGGGCTATGAGGTTCCAGCAAGGGTTTCATCTTGAGCTCTTGCAATTGATAGAGGGGCACAATTACTAGACTTTTGATGAAGTATTGACGGCGACTCGAAGGCATGAGATAACCGTTCAGAGGATTACGGCCAGGACTGGGGGTCAGAAGAGATCCCACAGTCAGATTGAAGGAGGAGGGGGGTAGCACCCTGAACAACAGCACCATCCCTTGTCGTTCGCATTCACGATGTGGCAATGCGAGGGCCAGCACCACCACCCAGGCAACAGCAGCAACAGAGAAAGAACCAGCAACCCCAGTGGGCTGCACTTATTATGGGAAGGTAGGACACACTAGAGATATGTGTCGGACATTGAACGGGCAGTGTTTGATATGTGGACACCCAGGTCATCGGGTTACCACATGTCCCATGAATTCGAGGTCAGGAGGACCAGTGCAACAATTTCCTGCTCTGTCAGCACCAGAGGCAGGCTAGTATCGAGGACCAGTGGTGGCAGTTAGGCCATTGGCACAACGCCCGTTAATGTCGTAGGCTCAGATGTTTCGGCAGCAGGGACCGTCGATGCAGCAACACCAACCTAGACCACCCCAGCATTATCAAGACAGGAGCCAGCAGCAGCACCAGGTTAGGCCGCAGCATGGGAACCAACAAGGAGGTCGAGGACAGGCATTCACTCTGTCCTTGGAAGAGGCATTGGCATCGGGAGATGTTGTGGCAGGTAACATTCTCGTCGCCTCTTATCCCGCAGTAGCATTGTTTGATTAGGGAGCATCACATTCATTTATATCTGCACAATTTGCGACACGGCTAGGAATGGAGTTCGAGGCATTGCCAGGGAGGTTGAATATACTCACTGGTAATAGGCTCGTAGGAGTTAGTAGAGTTATTCTAGCATGTAGCATTATAGTTTGCGGGCATTCCTTACCCGCCCGGTTGATAGAATTTTTTGTTGGAAATTTCGACGTTATCTTAGGCATGGACTGGCTGAAAGACAGTCATGCGACAATAGATTGTCGTAGAGGGAGTGTCTCTTTTGACATCCCAGGCATAAAGCGGTTCACCTTAGTCAGATCAGTGGCAACTCAACATGAGCAGGGAGTAGTGACGGCAATGGAAGAAGTTGAAGTTCCGAAGGTAGTTGAAGAGTTTCTAGACGTATTTCCTGAAGAACTTCCAGGTCTACCACCGATTAGAGATATTGAGTTCAGTATAGAATTGGCACCTGGAACTAAACCGATATCAGATCGAGTTTATAGAATGGCAGATTCCGAGCAGGCCAAGGTATATCAGCACATAGAGGAACTGAAGGAGAAGAAGTTCATCCAAGCTAGCATGTCACCATGGACAGCACCAGTGGTACTTGTGGGAAAGAAGGATGGGTCATCCAGATTGTGCATCGATTACAGGAAGCTTAACGCGGCAACAGTAAAGAACAAGTACCCACTACCCGGGATCGACGACTTATTTGATCAGTTGAGCAAAGCTAGAGTTTTCTTCAAGATAGATCTTCTTTCAGGGTATCATCAAGTGAGGGTTCGGAAAGAGGACATTCCCAAGACAGCATTTAGGTCGAAGTATGGGCATTATGAATTCTTAGTAATGCCATTTAGGTTGACCAATGCTCCAGCTATATTTATGGATTTGATGAACCGCATCTTTATGCCATACTTAGACCAATTTGTCGTTGTGTTTCTCGATGACATTCTTGTATATTCAACTAATGAAGAGGAGTATGAAGACCACCTTAGGAAAGTGTTGCAGGTTCTGAGAGAGAACCAGTTGTACGCCAAGCTCAGCAAGTGCGAGTTCTGGATGGATCGCATTTCATTTTTAGGTCACATCATATCAGGAGCTGGAGTAGCAGTGGATCCCAAGAAGGTAGAAGCCATAGAGAGTTGGCCAGTACCCAAGACCGTAGCTGATGTACGGAGTTTCTTGAGATTGGCAGGATATTACAGAAGATTTGTATCAAATTTTGTAAGACTTTTAGCGCCCATGACACGCTTGACACGGAAGGATGTGCCATTCGTCTGGTCGGCAGAATGCCAGACATTATTTGAGAATCTGAAGCAGAAGTTGATATCAGCACCTATTCTTACATTGCCAGTTGGACCCGAAGGTTTTACCGTTTATTGTGATGCGTCAGGTAAAGGACTTGGATGTGTACTCATGCAGCATGGGAAGGTGATAGCATATGTATCTAGGCAGCTCCGAGACCACGAGAAGAATTATCCGACTCATGACTTGGAGTTGGCAGCAGTAGTATTTGCTTTGAAGATATGGAGGCATTACTTATATGGTGACCGAGTAGACATGTACACAGACCATAAAAGTCTGAAGTACATCTTTACCCAGAAGGAACTGAACATGAGGCAGAGAAGATGGTTGGAGTTGATCAAGGATTACGACGTGGAGCTTCAGTATCATCCAGACAAGGCTAATGTGGTAGCAGATGCTCTCAGTAGGAGAGGCGACGCATTTATGTTAACAACACAGAGGCATATCTTAGAAGACCTTCAGAAGATGGGCATCGAGGTTATACTTCCTAGTGATGTAGGAGTTCTGGCGAGTCTACAAGTTCAATCCGACTTGGTAGACAGGATCAAGGCAGCTCAGGCACAAGACCCAAGGATTCAGAAGCTTAGGACAGAATGTGAGTCAGAACTCAGAAAGAAGATGAGAATTCATGAAGATGGTACACTTAGGTTTGGGTCACGTCTATGTGTGCCTGGTAGAGATATCAGACAGGAGGTTATGACAGAAGCTCACAGCTCTCAGTATTCCATACACCCTGGAGGGACCAAGATGTACCAAGATATCAAGTAGCACTTCTGGTGGAACGGGATAAAGAGGGAGATAGCTAGATTTGTTTCCCGTTGCTTGGTATGTCCGCAAGTGAAGGCAGAACAGCAGAGGCTAGCTGGGTTATTGCAACCGCTTCCTATCCCGAAATGGAAGTAGGAACATATTATAATAGACTTTGTGACCGGTTTACCGAGATCACCAAGTGGTAAAAATGCTATTTGGGTGATAGTAGATCGGCTTACAAAGGTGGCGCACTTTCTTCCTTTCAGAGTAGGACAATCTACGAAAACGTTGGCAGAGTTGTATATGCAACAGATAGTCAGGCAGCATGGAGTCCCTGTCAGTATTGTGTCAGACAGAGATACCCGTTTACATCACATTTTTGGAAGAGTTTACATCATAGCTTGGGTACCAAGTTAAGATTTAACACGGCTTACCATCCACAGACAGACGGGCAATCAGAAAGAATAATTCAGACTTTGGAAGACATGTTACGAGCTTGCACTCTGGATTTTGGAGGATCTTGGGAGAGCCACCTGCACTTAGTCGAATTCTCATACAATAATAGTTATCAAGCCAGTATCCAGATTGTGCCATTTGAAGCACTATATGGTAAAAAGTGTAGGTCGCCACTAGCATGGGACGATATCGGGGAGAGAGATGTTAGGCCCGGAGATGATTGTTCAGACAGTGGAAGTGGTCAAGGGAATTAGAGAGCGACTTCGAGTTGCGCAGGATCGGCAACGTCATTGGGCGGACCAGCATCGTAGGCCGCTAGAGTTTTCTGTTGGGGACCACGTGTTCTTACGGATCTCACCTACCCGTGGGGTCATTAGGTTTGGCGTTCGCGGGAAGTTGAGTCCGCGGTACGTGGGCCCATTTGTTATTCTTGATAGGATAGGTGATGTTGCTTATCGTTTATCCCTTCCACCTTCGTTACGAGAGGTGCATGACGTGTTTCATGTATCTCAGTTGCGAAGGTATGTATCGGACCCAAGCCATGTCCTTGATCATTCTGAGTTGGTTGTTGGTACCAACCTGTCTTACGAGGAACAACCTGTGTCCATTTTGGACCGAAGAGAGAAGATACTCAAGAACCAAACAATTAGTCTTGTCCAGGTTGCTTGGGGTCATCACTCTTTAGGGGAGTCAACGTGGGAACGTGAGGATGATATCCGATCACGGTATCCGCACCTGTTTGACTCACAAGGTATATCTCTCTCTGTATACCTTGATTGTCTTAACTCCTCATGCTTGTCACCTTATGAGTAGAATTGCTTGATGTCGTAGATTACTAAACAAAGATACGCTACTTGCTGTTATCATTGTAGAATAATTACTTACTCAATTTACTTGTATTTAGATTAGTTTAGCTTTGACGTTTCTATCCTGCTTGGATCTGAAATTCCGAGGACGAAATTTTTCTAAGGAGGGTAGAGATGTCACTTCCCGTTTCCAGAATACGTATTCTAAATACATGTACTGCTGGAATGTATTCATTTAATATTTATCATGTATTGTTCTGTATTTAAATTCCTTTAATTTCCTGCTAATTATTTTCTGTATTTTACTTTCTGCTTTTATACTCTGCTTTAGCTTTGTTTTGGGTTCGGCTTGAATTGGTTTAATTATGTTAGTTCATCATGAACCGAAACAAACCCCCACCTACCACCACCCCTTTATTAAAAGCCCAAACCCTTTCTCTCTCTCTTCATTAATTCTTCTTATTACTCTTCTTCTTCCTCATAACTCTTCCACCAACCAAGAAGAGATAGGCAAGTGCCAACTTGCTTCTTAATGGATCTCCATTTTTGTTGTTCCATTGTCTTCCTCTCAACATTCTAAGACACTTTAGTGCTTGGTATTTTCAATTTCTATGGCTAAATTCTTCTAGATCTAAGTTTATAGTATTTTGGATTTTTTGGGTTTTGATCTATTTAACATTGTTATTTCTAAGTTTTGATGGTTCCATGTTATAGAGAATTTCGTTCTACCCCATTTTGACCTATGGAAGTCCAAATTTGGACTTACGGTGAAGGTTTTATGGAGCTTGGAAGCCAAGGGTTCCATGACCATCCTTTTCAGGTTTTCTGAGAAGTTGGGTCCCCACTTTCTCAGCCGCATGAGATTTTATTTCTCAGCCACGTGAAATCTTTATTTCCCACAGCATAAAATCTTTATTTCCCAACCGCATGAGATTTTTATTCCTCAGCCGCATGAAATTTTATTTTCCAACCGAATGAGATTTTTATTCCTCAGCCGCATGAAACTTTATTTTCCAACCGCATGAGATTTTTATTTCTCAGCCGCATGAAATTTTATTTCCCAATAGCATGAGATTTTTATTCCTCATCCGCATGAAATCTTTATTTTCTAACCGCATGAGAAATCTTTATTTCTCAGCCGCATGAAATCTTTATTTCTCAGCCACGTGAAATCTTTATTTTCCACAGTCTTTATTTCCTAACCGCATGAGAAATCTTTATTTCTCAGCCGCATAAAATCTTTATTTCTCAGCCACGTGAAATCTTTATTTCCCACATCATGAAATCTTTCTTTCCCAACCGCATGAGAAATCTTTATTTCTCAGCCGCATGGAATTTTATTTCTCAGCCGCATGAAATCTTTATTTCCCAACCGAATGAAATCTTTATTTCCCACAGCCGCATGAAATCTTTATTTTTCAGCCGCATGAAATCTTTATTTCCCAACCGCATGAAATCTTTATTTTCCACAGCCGCATGAAATCTTTATTTCTCAGCCATGTGAAATATTTATTTTCCAGCCGCATGAGATATTTATTTTCCAGCTGCATGAGATTTTTATTTTCCAGCCGCATGAGATTTTTATTTTCCAGCCGCATGAGATATTTATTTCCCAGCCGCATGAGATATTTATTTTCCAGCCGCATGAGATTTTTATTTTTCAGCCGCATGATATATTTATTTTTCAGCCGCATGAGATTTTATTTCCCAGCCGCATGAGATATTTATTTCCCAACCGCATGAGATTTTTATTTCAATAATTGATCATGAGATTAATAATTTATCATGCGTTCCTAGATGGAACTAAGAGACTGGCTAGTCGTCTTATTGAATTAAATAGAATAAGACACGTTCATATTTGCAATCGATTGACCAATCCCGAATATTGACATATAGATACATGCAGGCTACAATTTATTTATTTATTTTACGAAAGCAGCATGTGTACTTTATGGTCAAGGCATGATTATTCCGTGGTTAGTTTTAATTGTTGCATTACGCTATGTAAGACCTACAACCTAACCGTACGGGGGTTGTAGAGTTGGGCATATCGTACCTTGTACGGAAGTACTCATTCTGAAATGACCATGATCCACGGCATGGGATTTCACTTAACATAGAGGCTACTAAGTTAAATAAAATAATGATTGCATGGAGAGAATGGATTCCCGAGTTCTTACATGGCAGCCCTCTTTGGGACTATTAGCGCCCAACTGGCCGGCTGGTTCCCACAGATACTGTAAATCTGCCACACGGGCAGGGAGCGGTATCTGCTTATATTATTGTATATTGTATATTGACGACGGGCGTCCCGCTGGGACTCGTCTAATTCATGATTGGCGCAATTGATTGATTGGATAGACTAGCCTTGCTTGCCCATAGTAAGAACTGAAAAATCCTTATTGCATAATTCCAGGATAACTTGGGACTCACAGTAGTAAGCTGTAGGAGTTGGATGGCCGTTTAAGTTGATTTGTTTGTGTACTGTACCTACTCTGTTACCTAACTGAGATGATCAGAGCATCAGGACCTGACGGGCCAACTTCTGTCCTTGTTTGGTTGGGAGGTTGGTTCGAAGTGTCGTGATGTTACGTGAATCCCAGTAGCAAACAGAGATCTATTATTATATTCTATTATTTACTGGTTTAATGCCTCATATCGTGCTTCCTTGCGGTACTTGCTATTAGAGGTCTAACCTCTCTGGTTTTGCATGGCCAGATTTAGAGCCGGTTTCCGAGGACTCAGCTTACCTCTACCTCCAAGATGGTCAATACTAGAGGAATGATCGCAGGAGGACTCGAGTGTGTTCCTTACTTCCCCGCTCGTCTTGTTAATTACTTTACATTTTGCTGCTTGGCACCGACATGTTAGTCGGATAGTCTTGCACTTACTTTTACATAATTGTAATTAAGTCAGACTGCAGCTGATAACAATTGTGTATATGTTGCTATATCATCTGGCTATGTTTTGTAAAGCCAGATCTCAAGAACATTTTGACTAAGCATTTGGGACGCCTTATTGCTTTATCTTAAATGTTCTCTATTATTGCTTCTTATTTGAATGATTGAGACAATAGATGTGAAGTGACCATAGCGAGACTTTCATGTAGTATGCACCCCCTTGTCTTTTAGACAGCATTGATCGTATTATACGGTATTCATCTACCCGTAATACGTAGCTGGCTGAGTCATTCCCCCGCTCTCCAGTATTCTGGTTCTGGGGCGTGACAACACTACTCATGGCATATTGGTTAACAATCTACAATGCACAACCTATTTACTCATAGCATGCATGGCTAACCATATATATATATATATATATATATATATATATATATATATATATATATATATAATGAGGTAGAGATTTAGTTATGTATCTATATACATTATAACATGTATGCATAAACTCTATGTATATCTATATAGATATATGAACATAACATAGAGAGGAAGGGTTAGGTTTACATGGCAGTTGTAAACATTAGTGTAGAGTGTCAAGAGTACAGGGGTTATAACTTAAAATGAAGGGTTCAATCATTTAGTTCAGTTTAACATTACATATTAAATCTGAAATTGAACTAAACATTTAAAATCAATGTGAAAAATGTTAACATGTATTCAGTTTTAGGATTTTAGAGAAATTCGAACATCAAACCAACCCAATGTTTATCACAACCTAACATGTAAAAATATGAAACCTAATATTATATCCCAACATACAACAATGTATATACCTCAAAATATTACATTTAAAAACAACAATTTGAACTAATATTTAAAATCCAGTATTAAGAGTTAATATGCACACATCTCAGATTTGACAAGTTCAAACACAAAACTCAACCAATTTCTTTAAGAATTGAAACCTTGTGTATAAGATATATGTGCAGTGATGTAAACAAAATTAATAACATAAAATTTATATTTAAATTACGAATTTAAACTGGATAAGCAGAGAACCAGTCTCTGATACTGTACTGTATCAGAATATTAGGGTTTTGAGAATTTAAACATCAACAACATATTAATATGCATTTAGATGGGTTGATAATCAAAGTATAGCATGCATACGTGTCAGACAAAGTGTCTGTGTCCACTATATATATTCTCATATCCCAATATAAAAATTAAATTCTATATCAAGACCAACATTTAGATTTCTACCAAGATTGCAAAGCAGGTGATTGATGTAATCAAGATAGTTTTATTATTATTATTATTATTATTATTATTATTATTATTATTATTATTTAATACAAGAATAATAGCAAGAAGGAAATAACGATAAAATCTGTTCTGCTTATCTTTTTAAAAGAAGGAACCATTTTGAAACCAGAGCTATAATATCAAATCCAAGATAAGGTCTAGCAAAATTATCGATTCATTATTTTAAGAAGAGATTCATAGTAAGAAGTTACACAAAGGTTTATAATACAGCTAAAGCTACTCCTACTCCTAAGTTAAATAATGAGAAACAAAACAAACAAAACAAATTTTTTTTAAAAGGGGATACACTATACGAGCACATAAAACGTGTGCGTAAAAGCTTCGTCTTATCCCCAAGGCCGAGACAAGCAGCCATGGGACTCAAGAACTCAAGAAACCCCATCTCGGCCAAGACTTGATCCAACCATTCAAAGGCCAAACTTGCGTAAAATCGAGATTCCTACTACATGGAACTCTCAATCTCCAGAAACAACCAAGTTCAGTAGGTCAAAACCCAAGAAATCCGAAATGCAACAAACTTAGATCTACAAGAAATATACTATAGAAATTAAAAATGCTAAGTACTAAAGTGTCTTAGAATCTCGTGAGGAAGACAATAGAACAACAAAAATGGAGTTCCTCCATGAAGCAAGTTGCACTTGCTAAGCCTCTCTCTAGGTAGGTGGAGAGAGAGTTATCAGGAAGAAGGTGTTAATGAGAAAGTGAATGAGGAGAGAGAAGGGTTGTTGGGTTAATAAATGATGGATGGTGGTAGGTAGGGGTTTGCATACTAACCCAAACCATGCCGAACCCAACCGAACCCGATGCATGCCAAAGCCAAAATAAACCACATGAACCATGAAATGCTAATTAACCTAGGCCAATACAAAACCCAAGACTAGCCAGTCAGGACAAGTCGAAATACGGGTCCGAGATACGTATACGTATACCAAAATACGTATAACAAAATCCGAGGATGACAACTCTACCCACCTTAAAAGAATTCTGTCCTCGGAATTTAATCAAGAGGCTAGAGATGTCGAGCAAGTTATACTAATCACAGGCAAGTTATACTAAGCAATCATTTATGCAAGCAAGGAATTAAAGCATAAAATATAAGAAAGATATTATACCTTACGAGTCAAGCAAGTCGGGATATCGCGATCGGATATCATCCTCACGCTCCCACGTTGACTCACCCAAAGAGTGATGACCCCAAGCAACACGGACTAACTTGATAGTCTTGTTCTTGAGTATCTTCTCTCTTCGGTTCAATATGGATACGGGTCTCTCCTCATACAAAAGGTTGGCACCAACAACCAATTTCGAATGATCAAGGACATGACTCGGATTCGGGATATACCGTCGCAATTGGGATACATGGAAGACATCATGCACCTCACGTAACGACGGCCAAAGAGCGAGACGATAGAACACATCACCTACTCGCTCTAGAATGTCGAACGGCCCTATATACCTAGGACTAAGCTTTTTCCGTACGCCGAAACGAATGACGCCACGGGTATGCGAGATCCTAAGGAATACATGGTCACCGATGGAAAATTCAAGGGGTCGCCGATGAGAATCGGCCCAATAACGCTGGCGATCTTGTGCAACTCGAAGATGATCTCTGACTTGTCGGACCACCTCAATAGTTCGTGTGATCATCTCTGGTCCAAGCATCTGCCTCTAGCCTATATCATTGTCACGACCCGCTACCCAAATCGTTGGGCCGGGCCGAGTCATGTCCAGCCTACGCTTGAGATAAAACGCAGTAAGCTGTTCTAGAAATAACAAGATAAGACTAAATGTGCTAACAGTTCTATAAGTAAATAAGAGTCATAAATGCTCCAAACACAAAAGTCGTCTTATATAGTAATAAGTCCAAGTACAAGTCTGAAATGTAAAATTGGATACATGTCCAGTTACAAAATATGTAGTCTAATACATGACTACACTAATATCCTAAGCAACTACGCAAACTAGACGAGTTTCCCCGTAGGTACATCCTCGTAAGATAAAGCCTGGTCCTCGGCAGTATCTCCATAATATGGGTCACAGAGCAACTCCTCCTCAGTAAGAATACCTACAACGTTATCCTGTCAGGACCGGAATAAGTACTGAATCTAACAAACATATAATACTGATCATGGAATGAAAAGAAATGACATATGATGTTTATCCAGTTTTTGTTACATTTCATCATGGCAATAATTATTGTTTTTAAAGCTTGAAAACTGCAGTAGGTGAGTGATCGGTCAATAGGTAATCAGGATGTACTGTGGTACATGTCAATTTTCTGAAGTGTATATACGTACCCTTAACGGCATCGGCGTACATCCATACGCAAACGCGGGATCAGACATACGGCAAGGTTACATATAGAATGTAGCAGTGCTCGGTAAATACATACGGAGAAGGGGGTCATGATCACGTACACTACTAACAGTTTTTCCCTTAAACCCGTTGTTAAACATGTGAGAGTTATGAAAAACTGTCCTAAACATGGCAGAGACTAGAAGTAATACAACATGTAAGGTTTTAACTTGCTACCCCAAGGATCAGCATTTAATATGGTTGGAAATTTACAGTTTATGGTTATAGCAGTATGTAAAGTTTGTAGAGAGTACTTGCCTCTAACAAAGCAAGCTGCGATAAAAATGCTATAGATGCCTGGTAACTCGTCACTGTAGAAATAAATACATAAACTTAGTTTTTACACTAAGTTAAACACTAAGACACTAAGTGGTACAACATGACTTGTGACTGGACACCTAGACAAAATGATAACTTTAGCATAGGAGACCAATGTGGGGTGACACAATACTCAAACTAACTTTCTAGGATCTTTACACTAGTGTGGGGTGAGGTTCAATACGGCTATAACTCAAAATAACACAAAAAGTTACAAGTCGTAATTATTCAATAAATAAATCAACTGTACATTGTGTTCCAACAATTTTTGAGATAGACAAAAAGCTCAATTTTACATAAAATAAAGTACCAAAATGATCCTTATTAATTATAGAAATTTATTATAATTTTTTGGAATTTATTAACCAGTACATATATTTTATAAAAATCAGTTTTCATAGTACACAGAAAATGAGTTCTGGTTTCATATGCCAAAACAGTGGCAAAACTGTAAATTAAATACTATAAAAATATGATAATTAGCTAAATTAACAAGTATCTAAATACTATTTTTCCAAATTTTAACAGCAATTAAAGTATTTTTAGAAATTTAAAAACAGCATGGTACACAATCTGAAATTAAATAATTAATTATCTGCGTATTTTGTTCATGTACATAATTTGAACCAGAGTTCAATACAGGACCCAAGGCCATGAATCAAGTCCAATATGACTTGTACAGGTCTTGAATGTGTAAAATATATTGGAGCCCAAAAAACTCATGCTAGGCTTGGACACCAAATGGTTGCAGTAATTGAAATACACAAAATACAAAGATAAAAGTACTAATAAATATTAATATTTTACAAGGTAAATTATACATAGTAGTTATATAAATATGACAAGTGTATTTACATATATTAAAGTATAACATATGTACAATATTACGTAAATTATAGAGGTTAAACAGTTATGTATGCATACATATAATATAACATATATATATATATATAAGGAAATAATATATATGAAAAATAAATATATAATATATACATACACATATATACACAATATATATATGTATAACAGTAAATATAATATATATAATAGTATACAAATATATACAAAATACATATATATATATATATATATTATATATATATATATATAATATATATTATATATATATATATATATATATATATATATATATATATATATATATACATTTATATATTAAATGCTAAATATAGAAAATATATTTTATACATATAAATACTGTATATACATATATAACAGTATATATATATATTATATATATATATATATATATATATATTATATATATATATATATAATAATAAATATAATACAGAAATACATATATACATATTTTTTTTACAGAAATACATATATATATATATATATATATATAAAATAACATAAAACAAAACAAAACAAAAAAAGAAAAAGAAAACAAACAACAGGGGGATTCGAACTCGGCCCGGGGGTCGAGTTCTTGGGCGCGGTCGGGCTGGCAAGGGGGTCAGCCCGAGCTTCATGTTAGGGGGAGGGTTCGGGTTAAACTTATTTAGGTTTTAAGTTAATATATTTAAAACCCGATAAATCAAACTCTGTGTCCTGACAGTTAAGGACACAAGAGTCGCGTGTCCGTGCTAAGCACGACATGTACGGGTCTAGTCTTCCGTGTCCATCTTAGCATCATGCTCGTCAGGACACGGCAAACCACATATGTGTACACGAGACACGCATGACACAGTTTCGAAATGTTACTTACGTGTCCGACTTGGGGGGGTTCGAAGGTGCTCACGGCGGCTAGGGGCGTCGGGGAAGCGGCGCTCGGGTGGCGCTGCGTCCAGCTCGGCGTGGCGCGTCGTATGGTGGTGGTGGATGGGGGTAATCGTCGTCGGGAAGGTGGCGCTAGGTGGATGGCCGGAGTTAGGGTTTAGACGAACGAAAATGGGGAAAACGGTGGTCGGGAAGGTCGAAAGTTAGTCTAGGGTTAGGGTTTCGACCTGGGGTTTATTTATAGGGGTGTGAGGTCGGTGTTAGGGCCTAGGTCGGCCGAAAATGGCAGGGGAATATGGTCGTGGTCATCGGCAGCTGGCTAGGTCGGGGGGGTGATATAGGTTTTGCAGTAGGGTCCCTAGGTTTTGCATCCCGCACTTAAAAGAATTAATAAATTACAAACTGACATTAAAATAATTTTAAATATTATAAACTGCTATCAAAACATTTTAATAAATTATAAAACTATATTAAAATATTTTAATAAATTGCAAAATAGTATTTTAGTTATTAAAACTCATTTAAAAATATTTTAAAAATTATAGAAAAATTTCCAAAATCATATTAAATTATTTTAAGACTAAATATGTTATTAGAAATTAATTAACACTAATTAAATCAAAATTGAAAATCAGGGGCTGACATCATCCCACGCTAACGGATATCTGCACTTTCTGCCGTACAAGGCCTCAAAGGGTGTCATCTGGATACTGGCGTGAAACTGTTGTTATAGGAGAACTCACGAGATGCAGGTGATCTTCCCACGAACCACCGAAGTCGAGTGTACATGACCGCAACATATCTTCGAGAGTCTGGATCGTGCGTTCTGACTGACCATCTGTTGCGGATGATAAGCTGAACTGAACTTGAGACGAGTCCCCAAATTTTCTGAAGACTCTGCCAAAGTGCGATGTAAATCTTGAATCTCTGTCGATACAATACAACTGGTACTCCATGCAACCTAACTATCTGCCTAAGGTATATCTCTACAAGCTGATCCGTCGACTGGCCAACCCTGAAAGGAAGAAAATGAGCTACCTTGGTGAGTCTGTCGACTATAACCCAGATAGCATCTCTTCCAGCTGGGGATCTAGTAATCTAGTTACAAAATCCATGGTGATGTGCTCCCATTTCCATTCTGGGATTGGTAAGGGTTGAAGAAGTCAGCCGATCTCTGATGTTCAGCTTTAACTTGTTGGCAAACTAAACATCGAGAGATAAATCGGGCTATCTGCCTCTTCATGCTATTCCACCAAAAAGCTGTCGGATATCATGATACATCTTCGTACCGCCCAGATGAATCGAATACTGAGAACTGTGAGTTTCTGCCATGACCTCCTGTCTGATATCACTACTAGGTACACAAAGATGCCTCCCATTCTGAAGTGTACCATCCTCATGGATACATAACTCTGGTCTTCGTCCTGCTACACATTCTGCCTAAGCGCTGAAGCTTAGGATCTGCTGACTGAGCTAACTGATCCTCTCAACTATACTGGACTGAACTTGCATACTGGCCATCAATCACATTGGTAGGAAGGACAACTTCTATACCCATCTTTGAAGATCAGCTAACAACTCTGGTTGTGCTGTTAAAAATAAATTCTGGCTCTTCTGCTCAATGCATCTGCAACAACGTTGGCCTTCCCAGGATGATACTGTAGGTTGATGTCATAATCACAAGTAGCTCTAGCCATCTCTTCTGACGCATGTTAAGATCCTTCTGAGTAAACACATACTTCAGGCTCTTGTGGTCGGTGAAAATCTTCACCCTATCTCCATACAAATAATGCCTCAACAGCTTAAGTGCAAACACTACTGCTGCCAACTCCAAGTCGTGGGTCAGGTAATTCCTCTCATGATCACAAAGTTGACGTGACGCATAAGCTATTACCTTCCTATGCTGCATCAAAACATATCATAAACCTCTGCCTGAAGCATCACAATACACTGATAATTTCTCGGTTCCATCTGGAAGCGTGAGAAGGTGCCATCATCAAGCCTCGCTTCAACTTCTCAAAAGAATCCTGACATTCTGTTGTCCAAGCAAACTGCACATTCTTGCGGTTCATGAATAGTTTTTGATATTTTGTGAATAGTGTTTTGGATATTTTGATGAATAGTATTTAGATATTTTCGTGAATAGTATAGATGCACCCTATTACCCATTGGATATTTGGTTTTTTAGATGGCCACGATTGACTTAGATTTTGACATGGATCACCATCCGACGGTTAAGATTAATTCCTCCTTCTATATATACCATTTTACTTTCTCTCTCTCTCTTTTCATTCTCTTCACTCTCTCTTCATTTCATCTTCCTTCTCTCCCCCTTGGAGTTTGCCAAGAGCTTGGCCTTGAGGCCTTGGGTGTGGTGTCTAACCCCCTGGAGGAGGAGTAGAAGATTAGGCTTGGAGCTTAACCTAGGCAAGTACATCTTGCCAAATTCATGAACATATTGTTTTGTTGTCATTTTGTTTTCCTTGGTATTAAATGCTTAGAATTGATCTAAACTCATTTGTTAAGAATATTTCCTTGTGATTCTCGTCTATATGTATGTTTCTAAATTTGGTTAGAACTAGGTTTTGATTTTCTGTTAAAATCCAATATTGACTTAGTAGAAAACTCGGTATCAAGAGTGATACTATTGTTACCTTCATGGATCTTGGTCACATATTCATATATGAGGCCCTCACATAGCTTGTATACATAGATTTTGAGTTTGGTAGAAATCGAACCCGTTTCGGCATCCCGAGAACCTATTTTGGAGTATTTTGAGGTATTGATCTATCAAATCTTTGAATTTGTGAAAACTAATACTCCCATGTTGTAGAATTAAATTTATGCGATTTTGACTTTTAAAATCCAAATTTCGATTTAAATCGAAGTTTTTATGCCGAAACAAGTTTTGAGTTTTCAAAAATCAACTCTGTGACGTTCGAAAATCCGTCAAAATCCACGGAAATCCGACGAAAAATCCGAATTTGCACCACAAAACTTGCTGTGACACTTTGGAAAATCTGTCGGTAATCCGCAGTAATCCGTCGGATAATCCGGTTAGGCTGTTTTTGTCTGTTTTTGTCCGTTTTCTGTATTTTTGTCCGTTTTTGATATTTTTTCGATTGTAATGATTTCTTAACATGATTAGATGATCTTGCATAGTTAGAGAATGATTGTACACCCTAATACACTTGAGACTAGCACATGTTCAATCATTTTCTATGAAATGTACTTAGCTTTAATTATTGTTTCACATGCCATGATATGTCTTTTGATAGATTCTTTCTTACAAGCTATGATAATTGTTACATGTCTTATTTGCTTACATGATAGTGACCCGTCGTGGTGCACTCTTCTTACATATCTTCTTTGCTTACATGATAGTGGCCTATCATGGCGCACTCTTGATTCCAGTACATGTCTTGCTCCTTGATAGTGGCTCGTCGTAGCACTCCTGGCTTCTTGTTTATTATATTTTCTTGTTGTGGCTTGTTATGGTGCACATTCTTGATTTTGTCCAGTCTTGCATGTCTCATGTCTAGGATGGATTCTGCGGAATGCACACCCGAATCCAACAAGAAAATGTTAAGGACTAAACAATTAGCTTGATTACTTAGATCATTGAGAATTTCCCAGTTACCTGTTGCCCATTTGGTCTTGGCATTATATTATATCCTTGGAATTTGGAGCTATCTGTCATGATGAGCACACTTCCAACGCACCGTCGAGTGTTACACGGGTACATTTGTCTCCTGGGCGATGTACCCATTATTATATGTCTTAGTGGTACATTTGTCTCCTGGGCGATGTACCACTACTATAGGATACATTTGTCTCCTGTGCGATGTATCCACTATTACCATCGGATACATTTGTCTCCTGGGCGATGTACCACTACTAGGATACATGTTCCTGGGCGATGTATCCACTATTACCATTGCTCCTTTAGCTTGGACCATTCAGGTAGTAGCAGGCAGGTGTTGGACTTGGAATTCTCAAACATGCATTTGTTAGTAATTAGGATTGTGACAACCCTAGTTAGCTAATGTTTAAAGCCGTACTCATTGCTTGGCCGTAACTATTGTATGGAGTCCAGTCTAGTCTAGTTTGTCTAGGCAGTGTCCGAATTTGTTTTTTCAGTACATCTTTGTTATGCTTTACTTTTGTCGGTAGATGATTAGAGATTAAGTCATGTTCAGGAGAAGGGTTAACCCGGTCCTTTTGGTTTACGGGTTGTAACTTGGGTTTGGAATAGTTCCTAAGTATCTAATCATTTGTCATTCTATATAGTATCTCACATGCTCACATGTCTCAGTTATCTTACATTCACATGTCTCAGTTATCCTACATGCTCACATGTCCCAGTTATCTAACATGCTCACATGCTCCAGTTACACATGCTCACATGCTCCGTCTACTTAACACGCTCACATGTTCCAGTTATCTAACATGATGACATGTCCCGGCTACTTAACATGCTCACATGTCTAGTTTATCTTTCATGACATGCTTCCTTTTTCCTTACATGTACACAGTTTACATTATGTCACATGTCCTTTACTTATGCTACATGTTGCTTTACTTATTGTCTTTCCTATTCTCGGGATAAGTGCTTGGTAGCGCACGAGTCTCGATTTGCTTTTACTTATTTCTGTCTCTATCCGTTGCTATGTTGCATGGTTTTAGTTCATAGTTTGGCTTCCTTTGTGGTACTTGCTATTGGGGTTCTGACCCCACTGGTTTTGTTTGGCCATATCTGATAGAGGAGCCCGGAGGATCTTTCGTACCTTTCACTCGTTGGTGATTATCCAGAGCACCAGAGTACCTTAGTGGGTTTTCTATTTCATTCTCCCACTAGTTATGTACATTATTCTTTTATGGCGTTTAGCCTCCGAGCACGTGTTTAGCTCGGTTTTGGACTTGACATTTAGCCTACGAACCAGAACATGATTACGTATTCTAGACTATACTAGAGCTTATCATGTAGACTATTACTCTGTCTTCCACTCTGTATTACTAGTTTCATGATCATGATATATGATAGTTTGGGACGCTTTACTATTTTATATTCCAGTTGATCTTACTTCTTATACATTGTTTACTGCCTGTGATTGAGATACCTAGGATTGCTTGACCTAGGATCGACTGTTGGCTTGTAGTAGTAACCCCCGTCTATACAGCTTATACGTTATTTCGGAGTACTTAAGTACTTTAGTATACGTAGCTGGCCTGGTCCGTCCCTATTTGCCAGTATTTTGGTTCTGGGGCGTGACATAGGTTTTAGTGGTGGCCCATGTAGGCCTAATTTATCAGATATGTGGGGGTTACTGATGTTTAGATATCTCAGTCACAATTGTCCTTTATTGATATCCTTCATGTTATTCTATATCTCTGATCCTTTGACCTGATATCTGCTTTTATCGTTGATCCTTCCTGTTCTCTTGATTTAATCCTTGTGTCCTTTAACTTTCAAGGGCACTATCTTAATCCTTCGGACCATCTTGTTTGGGTTCTGCCGATGGCAGTCAGCAATCTTCTGTTAGGCCAGTTATGGAGGATCAGTCTCAGCATTCAGGGGCAGAGTTCAGAGTTGACCCGAGGGCGAAGGTATTAGTTCAGCCTGATCAGCCAGCAGGGTTAGTCCTGCCAAAGTCCAGCTTCACCGGCTACCCCGGCAGTCCAGCAGTATATGGCTCATGTACCGGTTCAGCAGCATCAGGTTAGAGCAGCAGTTCTGAGACGTGGGCATGCAGAGTTTGGTATGTTAGAGCTGCTTTGGCAGAGGGCAGTCGTGTTGTAAGTATTATCCTGTTCTTCTTCCACTCTTATTTATCTCTTGGGTTACGCATATTTGGCGAGTTTCTCGTCCCCAACTCTTCTGTCTTCGTAGTCGAGGCATGTGATAACTTCATTGGTATCGACTACGAAGATACGTCCTGGGTAGAGTCATGTCTTGGATTAAGTCATTGGTACCGGCTTATTTTGATAATTGACTTTTACCTAAGTTGTGGAGTCAGCGTAGCCTGCTCCTACTCAACTGACTCAGGAGACATATTTATTCATATGCCTCCATCCCTTCTTGATTGTGGTTGTATTATTGCTTACGCATTTACTTATATATGTTGTCTTTATTTTACCAACATGTCATGCTTTGTTTTGATTGACATGATTTTCAGCTCTTTGGTTTGGTTTTCATGCTTGACTAGATTTAGGAAATTTCGAGGACGAAATTTATTTTTAAGTTGTGGAGAGTTGTGAGACTCGTCTCACAGTATCGGTATTTATACGGATACGATTTTGTAGTGTATTTCGTATTTTCTTGATTTTCTTAATGCTTTAAAATTTTTCTAACTTATAGATTTTCTCCTTGGCCAGCATACCGCCAATATACCGGAGTATACCGACGGCATACCGTCCAGACAGATTTTCACATTTTAGATATTTCGATTTCAGATTTTCATGAATAGTATTTTTGATATTTTCGTAAATAGTGTTTTGGATATTTTGATGAATAGTATTTAGATATTTTCGTGAATAGTGTAGATGCACCCTATTACCTATTGGATATTTGGTTTTGTTTGGATGGCCACGATTGACTTAGATTTTGACATGGATCATCATCCGACGGTTAAGATTAATTCCCCCTTCTATATATACCATTTCATTCTTTCTTCTCTCTCTTTTCATTCTCTTCTCTTCTTTTCATTTCTTCTTCCCTTCTTTCCCCCTTGAAGCTTGCCAAGAGCTTGGCCTTGAGGCCTTGGGTGTGATGTCTAACCCCCCTAGGAGGAGGAGTCGAAGATTAGGCTTGGAGCTTAACCTAGGCATGTACATCTTGCCAAATTCATGAACAATATTGTTTTGTTGTCATTTTTGTTTTCCTTGGTATTAAATGCTTAGAATTGTTCTAAACTCATTTTGTTAAGAATGTTTTCCTTGTGATTCTCGTCTATATGTATGTTTCTAAATTTGGTTAGAACTAGGTTTTGATTTTCTGTTAAAATCCAATATTGACTTAGTAGAAAACTCGGTATCAAGAGTGATACTGGTGTTACCATCATGGATCTTGGTCATATTCATATATGAGGTCCTCACATAGCTTGTATACATAGATTTTGAGTTTGGCGGAAATCGGAACCCGTTTCGGCATCCCGAGAACCTATTTTCGGAGTATTTTGAGGTATTGATCTATCAAATCTTTGAATTTGTGAAAACTAATACTCCCATGTTGTAGGGAATTAAATTTCATACGATTTTGACTTTTGAAAATCCGAATTTTGATTTAAAACGAAGTTTTTATGGCCGGAACAAGTTTTGAGTTTTCAAAAATCAACTTTCTGTGACGGTTCAGAAAATGCGTCGGAAATCCGCGGAAATCCGTCGGAAAATCCGAACTTGCACCATAAAACTTGCTGTGACACTTCGAAAAATCTGCCGGTAATCCGCAGTAATCCGCCGGATAATCCGGTTAGGCTGTTTTGTCTATTTTTGTCCGTTTCTGTCCGTTTTTCAGTTTTTCTTCGATTGTAATGATTTTTTAACATGATTAGATGATCTTGCATAGTTAGAGAATGATTGTACACCCTATATACACTTGATACTAGCACATGTTCAATCATTTTTCTATGAAATGTACTTAGCTTTAATTATTGTTTCCCACATGCCATGATATGTCTTTTGATAGATTCTTTCTTACAAGCTATGATAATTGTTACATGTCTTCTTTGCTTACATGATAGTGATCCGTCATGGTGCACTCTTCTTACATGTCTTCTTTGCTTACATGATAGTGGCATGTCATGGCGCACTCTTGATTCCAGTACATGTCTTGCTCTTTGATAGTGGCTCGTCGTAGCGCACTCCTGGCTTCTTGTTTATTATATTTTCTTGTTGTGGATTGTTATGGTGCACATTCTTGCTTTTGTCCAGTTTTGTATGTCTCATGTCTAGGATGAATTTTGCGGAATACCACACCCGGAATCCAACAAAAAAATGTTAAGGACTAAACAACTAGCTTGATTACTTAGATCATTGAGAATTTTCCAGTTACATGTTGCCCCTTTGATCTTGGCATTATATATATATATATATATATATATATATATATATATATATATATATATATATCCTTAGGATTTGGAGCTATCTGTCACGATGAGCACACTTCCAGTACACCGTCGAGTGTTGCACCGGGTATATTTGTCTCCTGGGCGATGTACCCAATATTATATGTCTTAGTGGTACATTTGTCTCCTGGGCGATGTACCACTACTATAGGATACATTTGTCTACTGGGCGATGTATCCACTATTACCATCGGGTACATTTATCTCATGGGCGATGTACCACTACTATAGGATACATTTGTCTCCTGGGCGATGTATCCACTATTACCATTGCTCCTTTAGCTTGGGTCATTCAGGTAGTAGCAGGCAGGTGCTGGACTTGGAATTCTCAAACTTGCATTTGTTAGTAATTTGGATTGTGACAACCCTAGTTAACTAATGTATAAAGTCGTACTCATTGCTTGGCCGTGACTATTGTATGGAGTCCAGTCTATAGTTTGTCTAGGCAGTGTCCGATTTGTTTATTTTCAGTACATCTTCGTTATGCTTTACTTTTGCCGGTAGATAATTAGAGATTAAGTCCTGTTCAGGAGAAGGGTTACAACCCCGGTCTTTGTTTGGTTTACGGGTTGTAACTTGGGTTTCGGAATAGTTCCTAAGTCATCTAATCATTTGTCATTCTATATAGTATCTCATATGCTCACATGTCTCAGTTCCACTACATGCTCACATGTCCCAGTTATCTAACATGCTCACATGCTCCAGTTACTTAACATGCTCACATACTCCGTCTACTTAACATGCTCACATGTTCCAGTTATCTAACATGCTCACATGTCCCGGCTACTTAACATGCTCACATGTCTAGTTTATCTTTCATGTTCACATGCTTCCTTTTTCTTACATGTACACGGTTTACATTATGTCACATGTCCTTTACTTTATGCTACATGTTGCTTTACTTATTGTCTTTCATATTCTCGGGATAAGTGCATTGGTAGCGCACGAGTCTCGATTTGCTTTTACTTTTTTGTCTCTATTCGTTGCTATAATTTGTATGCTGGTTTTAGTTCATAGTTTGGCTTCCTTTGTGGTACTTGCTATTGGGGTTCTGACCCCACTGGTTTTGTTTGGCCAGATCTGATAGAGGAGCCCGGAGGATCTTTCATACCTCTCACTCGTTGGTGATTACCCAGAGCACCAGAGTACCTTAGTGGGTTTTTATTTCATTCTCCCACGTTATGTACATTATTCTTTAATAGCGTTTAGCCTCCGAGCACGTGTTTAGCTCGTGTTTTGGACTTGACATTTAGCCTACGGGCTAGAACATGATTTGCGTATTCTAGACTATAGCTAGAGCTTATCATGTATGACTATTACTCTTGCTAGTCTTCACTCTGTATTACTAGCTTCATGATCATTGATATATGATAGTTTGGGACGCTTTACTATTTTATATTCCAGTTGATCTTATTTCTTGTACATTGTTTACTATCTGTGATTGAGATACCTAGGATTGCTTGACCTAGGATCGACTGTTGACTTGTAGTAGTAACCCCCGTCTATACAGCTTATACGTTATTTCGGAGTACTGGAGTACTTTGGTATACGTAGCTGGCCTGGTCCGTCCCTACTTGCCAGTATTCTGGTTCTGGGGCGTGACACCCTTGTGTAACATGGGGCCTTGATGGGAATGCTTATACCATGTTAATTCTAAATATGTTCCATAAACACGATAGTGGCCTGTCATGGCGCACTCTTAACAAAGTAGCAAGTAACATGACACGATAATGGCCTGTTAAGGCGCACTCTTAATAAGTAAGTTGACATGATAATTCTTGAATGGTGGCCCGTCGTGGCGCACTCTTGACAAGTAATCTTGATAAGTATGTCTAACATGTAATCTTGAATGTTGTTGCGACGGCTATCTGAATTGCTAGTAAATTCTCATCATGATACCGTGGGTGATTGTATTGATTGTGCTTGTATAATCTACTAGTCTTGTCTCGCATCATGTCTAGGGCATGTATCCCTGTTACCACGGTCAGGGATTCATACTGAATCTGACTAGGTTAATGACTAGATTGATCAAGTAGTTCATATAGAGAGATATTTCGGCTACAAGCAATCCCGTTATCTGGGGCCTTCCTGATGGACTTGGAGCCTGCCGTCGAGTAGGGAACATTTCCAGTCCACTGTCATGTGGGGCACTTCTTGAAATAAGTAAATATGCATATTGTCATGTGTTGCACCCCCAAGTCACCTAATAGGGTACATTTGTCTCCTGGGCGATGTACCTACTATTATATGTACATGGGATACATTTGTCTCCTGGGCGATGTATCCGCTATAAATACTTGTAACTTGCATCTGGATAACCTGGATAGTCTGCAGGGCTTGTGGCCGTAGGAATATCTCATTGCATCTTGCTAGTAACTAGGCTTGTGATAACCCTAGTTAGTTAAAGTATCAAGCCGTACTCATTGCTTGGCCGTGATTGATGGATGGAGTCCTATCTTGCCTAGTCTTGCCTAGATCCAGTACATGGCTATCTCATGACACGCTTGTCTATGCTTATTTGTCGATAATTGGTAAGAGACTAAGTTCTGTTCAGGCGAAGGGTTACAACCCCGGTCATTGTTTGGTTTACGGGTTGTAACTTGGTTACCGGAATAGTTTCTTGTCTTATCGTTTATCACCCTACTTTCATGCCTTCAGTTTTCATGTTTTATTATTAAGCTTTGTGTTCTAACTTGATGGTTTTAGTTTCCAAGTGAAGCCTCCCTTGTGGCACTTGCTTTTTCTGGGGTCTAACCCAGCTGGTTTTGTATGGCCAGATTTCGGAGCAGCACCCGAGGTTCTACCTGCATTCCAGCCAGATGGTGAATACTAGAAGAAACCCTAGCAACGAGTGGGTTTTATTTTTAGCTCTCCCACTCTAGTATAAATTTTTTTTGAGGCGTTTAGCCGTCGAACAAGTGTTAGCTATGTTGAATACTTATTTTCTTGTCTGCCTACGGGCTGTAACATGATTAACAAATCCTAGGGTTGATCATGTATGACTGAAACTCTTGCTAGTCCTCGTATTTTGTACGACTAGCTTCATGATCATCTGTATATGAAAACGTATGGGATGCCTTACACATTGTATATTTGTGGTCTAACATCTTGTAAACTATTATACTTGCTTGAGATTGAGAAACTAGGCTGTTCTTGACCATAAGAGACTGATGGCTTGTAGATAAACCTCATACATCAAGACAGCCGTGACCGTATATGGGGGTGGAATACATTCTTATACGTTGCTGGCTGGTTGCCCCCGCTCTCCAGTATTCTGGTTCTGGGGTATGACATGCTGGGTCCAATCTCTAACTCTGAATGATCAACAACATGGCTCGGGTTCGATACGTAACGCCTCAGCTGCGATACGTGAAGACATTGTGCACGCTTCGAGACTGGAAGGTAGATCTACCTTGTATGCTACCTCTTCGATCTGCTCAGTACCTCAAACGGACAGATGTAGCGGGGACTCAGCTTTCTAGCTTGGCCGAATCTGATTGTGCCTCTGGTAGGTGATATTCTGACAAATACCTGATCTCCGGCCTTGAATTCTAAGGTTTGACGTCTGCTGTCGCCCAATGCTTCTGACGGTCATGTGCAATCCTTAGTACCTCTTTAATCATCTTCATCTTTCGGCTGCATCTGCAACCATCTCAGGTCCCAACATGACTCGATCTCCCACATCGTCCCATGCTAGAGGAGTACGTCATCGACGTCCATATAAAGCCTCAAAAGGTGTCATTTGATGCTGACCTGGTAGCTGTTGTTGTAGGAGAACTCTACCAAGTGAGGTGATCTTCCCAAGATCTACGACTGCAAGACGCATGATCTCAACATGTCCTCAAGCGTATGAATGGTCCGCTCTGACTGGCCGTCTGTCTGCGGGTGGTATGCCGTGCTAAACTTCAGCTGCGTGCCCAAGCTTCCTGCAAGCTCTTCCAGTAATGCGAGGTGAACGGGTATCCATGTCGGATACGATGCTGACTGGAACTCCATGCAACTTGTAAATATTTCGCATGTAAAAAGTGCTAACCTTTCCATGGATAAACCAACCTTGAAAGGAATAAAATGGGCAGACTTGGTCAATCTGTCGACTATCACATATAGCATCCTTTCCTCCTTGGGATTGGGTAATATGT
>JANAVB010023775.1:0-32500 GCA_029216955.1 Iris pallida
CCTCATGCGGATTAAGTCATGGGAACGTATATGCGGACACGTAAGTTGAACTCACATGTGGCTCCTACATAAAGCATAACCCACGCGACTTGATCATGAGATGTGTAGACGGACCCCGTAACTCGCATGGAGCATACTCCATGCGGCTCGGCCACAGGATATATATGCAGACTACATAAGTTGAACTTGTATGCGGCTCAGACATGGGGTACATCCCATGCGGCACGATCAGAGGACATGTATGCGAACCATGTGGTTTTGTACACAAAGTAGGCAGTAGAGCAGACCCTATCTTCTACACAGTTGTTACCTTCGATGGCGACGTGAACGTCAAGGCGGACAGGGGAAACGACAGTCGAAGACGAAGCTGATTTCTTTTTCTTCGCCGCGGCCTTCTTCACAACTTTGGAAATCCTAGGCGCCATTTCGGTTGGTCAGATGAAGGAAGGAGACAAAGACAGAAGCTTTTGGTCAAGAAAAAGTCTAAAAAAATCCAACCGAACATACGCATATTTATAGACAGAAGGACTATGAACCGACGCCTCGTACGACGTGATCGACCCTTCGGCTGTCAAGGCAAACTGGACAATCAAAAGAATAAAAACTTTGGGATCCTCCCCCAAAAGATGGCGTTAATTCGAAAACAAATCAAGAGCATTTAATAAAGATTTGTACACGTAGTCAGGACACGTGGCAAAGAGCCTATGCGGACAGATGAATCTATGCGACTGGGACACTTATGCGGCATGAACGGGACCATGCTTCTTATTTAAAGTGTTTCAATTTTGCAAATTGAAAACTTTGAAGGGGGTCCTGCAGAAGCATAGAAAATATCAGAATAATGGTCCATGCGGCTCCGGATACGAAGCCCATGTTGCTCATATGGGAGCTGTCTTATACAGTTCAAAGGAAGACTCTCCGTCTCATGCGGCTCGAGAGTGTATGCGGTTCAGCAGGAATATGCGGCTCGATCGATGCCACGTGTCTCCCTGTGATCCTTCCCTACAGCTGGCCCTTTGAATAGTGGCCTTATTTAATGCTCTGACACGATTTGACGACTGTGGTGGCTCTGGCATAAAGTGCCATAATGACTCTGCCATAATGACAGACTCTTCGGAAAAAGAAGTAGATCTCTGACCCGATCCGTCAGAAATCCTAGGTTGCCACGTGGCAAATCTCATGCGGCTTAAATAGAGAACAACTTCATGCGGCTCACTGAGAAGTCACCCTATATGACTAGCAGAAATCAGCCATATGCGGCCCACTGAGAGCTCAGCCCCTGCGGCTCAATACAACGCTAGCTCATGCGGCTCGTAAAGACTATGCATATGCGGCTCATTGAGAGTTCGTTCCCTGCGGTTTGATGAAGCATTGTCCTATGCGGCTCACAAAGAGTCTCCCTGCGGTTCAAGTGTTGCCCATCCTATGCGGCTCTGGCAGGACCCACAATCAAAATACGTGGCATCGGATCAATCAACGATTTAACCGAATCTCAATAAATATATCTGACATCATCATCATAATTACTGAGATCAAGGCATATCATTTATCGTCAAGCCAATGGGACACGTGGCGAGCAATCGGGCATTGGTATAATCAATCATGAAGATTTAAAGCAATCAATATTAATTGCTCACAAGATTCGGTGCTATCCTCATTAATGGCCGAGATTCATTGTAATCAGGACCAAGGGTTCAGATAGATTGAAGGAGCGCCGACATTCCAAAACAATGCATTAGCAAACCCTAATGATCATACCTCTCTTATAAATAGCCAGCATCATTTCTTTGTACAAGGGCCGGCAACAAAAAGAATAAAAAAATATACAAAGTCAGAGAGAGAATACACAGAGAGAGAGAGAGAAGCCAGGAGAGCAACAGAGGAGCAAAAAGAGCACTTCTTCGTCAACGCCAACCATCTTTTCACAAGGAGCCAAGGCTGCATACCGATCGTCCAAGGAGTAAGGCAGGGCTGCCGTCGCCTTCCCGAGCCTCTATCGTCACCCCCCAGAATCTAAAATAAATAATTGTACTTAGATTGCTGTACCTAGGTTTTTGTCCCTAGGCTTTCTTTGTACAAGCGAGTTTGTATTGTGAGTCTAAGTTCAGTCCTCCGATAATTGTTCTGTACTTTTACAATCAATGGCAAACAATCATATCCCTTTATTACATGCTTTAAATGTAAAAACACCTTCAAAGGAAAAGAAACTTGAAACTTGACTAGAAATGAAAAGAAACTTGAGACAATCCACGAGCTCTATGTAGTGTCCCGCTCCTAGCGGTTCACTATAAAGGCTTGTGGCTTGGCTAACTCGGTCGGAATCGAGTATTGGGAAAACTTACCGTCGGCACCGAATCGATCACGGACAAGTGCATAAGAACCTTTCCAACAAATGGATTGGTTTCTCTTGAAATGCGTCCAAGAGTTTTCTCTGGATGTTTTGCTGCTGGTTGTGCTGCTTGGTTTTGATGGATGCTTTTCTGAATGATTTTTGATGATTTGATTCTTGCCCGTTTTCATGATTTGTATAGCATTCATTCTTGAGAATTCTGAGAGAAGAGAACACAACGAGACGGATTATTAACCAATCTTTTGGTGCCAATACAGACTGACGCGTGACGGAAGGCTAAGCGTGCAAGTTTTCCCTTCTCTCTCGACGATTCTCTAATTTGGTGAGTGTGGATCTCTGTGGTGGTATTGTCCCTCTTGCTATTCCTTTATGCCAACTAAATAATTGTCTTGCAACATCCATTAATCGATATCAAGTTGCTAAATGCCACAAGTCAATACCACTAAGAAGCTAGAGATTGAACATTGAACATTGAAATGAAAGCTAGTCTATAGAACATTGAAATGAATGCTAGTTCATATAACATTGAAATGAATCGATTACACTGTTAACAACAATTGAGATTATGCTTGTCCACTGAACATTGAATTGAGATTGAATTGATGCCTAGAATGATGATGAAATGCTGCGAAATGAACAAGTTGTCTATTTACTTTCAAAACTACCATGCACTGTTTGCTTATCGAGTCGATCACATATTCGCATGGTTATGGACAACTTGTGCACAACATTTGGTGGTGTGTTTCCTCGAATCGGTACTGGGGCGCCGGGACCGATTCGGCCTTGGAGGAAGCATTGGCGTGCTAATGGGAGCACGGGTATTGTGAGGCATCCTTAGGGGCTAGCTACCTACTTTGGAGTCATTGCATTACCTTGAAGTCCTATAAGGCAAAGAGATGTCCATATGGTTTAACAGCGCCAGTGGCCATGTAGTCAGGATGCATGCTAATGATTATTTTATGCAGGGGCGGTAAGTATATTATCATTATCCTGTATCTTATGCAGGAAAGCTGGATTCGGCCAATGGTAAAGTAAACATGGTTTATTCCATGTTGCATTTATTGTGAATTACTCTGAATGTTGCTTGTCCCTAATAAGTTCATATCTTTAAAATGCTTGTCATGAATAAAATGTTGGTTTAGCTGAGTGGGCCAACGGGGCTCACCAGCGCATTGTTATAATGTGCTGACCCCTCCTCCACAGGTACTGGAGAAGGCTCGGGCGCACCTCGCAACTAAAGCTTTCTGAACTGCTGTTTCCTTTCAAGTTGTTTTTTCCTAAAGACGCACAAAGTATTGCGGAGATTTCAAAGATAGCTGCTTATATTTCAAAGTACTAAAGGGGCATGATGTATGGAACGGGAAATTATTTCATGGCAGCCTATCAGTTGTACTTCTTTTCATGAATCAATGTAGCCGAAATGGCATTTCAAATATTATCGAGAAAAGTTGTATTCTGACTACAATTATGAATAAAATGAGTATTTCTTCTTCCTATATTGTGTCTCAATGTTTTCGCAACTGTGGCTTATTTTTAAATGTTTCAAAGTGATATAAATGTGCATGTTCTAGCCTTGTACAAGTGCAACTCCAGACTTGTACGGCATTACGCCTTAGCGAGGACGATCGATTCGGCGTGATTCGAAGCAAAGCGAGCGATTCCCTGAATCGGGGCGTGACAAGTTGGTATCAAAACGGTTTCACTTCCTCGAATTTCAAAAATAAAAAGTTTCAAAAAGGAAGTCTTGATGCAAATTTTCTCGATTAATGGTGTCGATAGCGCTGGCATGAAATAATATTCCATACAATAAGCCCATAAATATTTTATGAGTGCTAATGGAATTATTTCATTGTTGTAGAATGATTAAGGGTGATAGCTCAAAGGCGAATTCATCGTCGGACCCGATTGAGAAACTGATTAAGCAAATAGAGGCTCAAAGGAAGCAGAGCGAAGCTCAACATCGCGCGCTTCAGGAGCAGCTTCAGTATCAGTTTCAGGAGCAGCTGGATGCTCAACAAAAGCAAGTTGATAGTCTAACTCAGATTGTCACCAAGTTGACGGCCGATTCCAATATTTCTGCAAAGGCCGCAACAACCGAGACCGTGGAAGTGCCGGCAGTGAAAGCTGAGATGTCGACACGGAAGAGGACGAGCTTCAAGTTCTCTGAATTTAAAAGTTGCGACCCGCCTGAATTTAATAGAAAAGAGGAGCCAGATGAGGTGATGGGCTTCTTGAACACACTGGAGGGCTATTTTCGAATGTTAGAGATTCAAGGCAGTAAGAGAGTGGAGTGTGCCACTGTACAAATTGCCTCAAGGCCCAGGAATGGTAGATTTCGCAGAGACAGGCACTTTGCGGAAATAGTCAGGATATGAAGATGTCTTAGGAGACCTTCAAGCAGGCTTTCATTCCCCAATTCATCCTACCTGCTGTCCGTCAACAAAAAGAGAATGAGTTCATTGCACTTCGACAGGGCAGTATGTCAGTGCTTGACTACAAGACAGAGTTTTTGAAGAGAGTCACATTCGCTGGGTACATGGTACCGAATGACAATGCCAAGCGAGGAAGATTTGTACAAGGCTTGAATGAAGGCCTGGAGCGGGATGTTCTAAGTCGAAAATGTACGTCTTACCGCGAGGCGTACGAGACAGCTCTCGAAATGGAGAGATTTCATCAACCGGGTAGTCATGGGACAATACAGAGCAACCAAGGACTCAACAATCAGAAATGACCTTGGTCTGCAGGAAGAAATGACGCATCTAAGCGTCCGAATACAGGCAATAACAAAGGACCGTATGAGGAACTACGTTGTAACAGGTGCAATCGAATTGGTCATCGTCGCGAGGATTGTCGTGTCGGGTGTTACAAATGGGGAAATGAATCACAAGGCTTTTGAATGCAGAACTAGGGGAGAGAACCAGTGTCCTCCTCGTGGAAATAACAATAATCATTATCGTGGGCATAACAACAACCAGAACCGGGGCCAACATAACTACCAGCATCGTGGCCAAGCGCCACCAGCCTTGCCGCTCCAACTGGAAATGCACCGAATCAACAAGGTGGCCAAGCAAGGGTTTATGCCTTGACTCAGGCAGAGGCCCAGACCGCAGAGAATGTTATAACAGGTATGTTGCTGTACAAAGGCATACCTGCAAGAGTACTTTTTGATTATGGTGCTACTCATTGCTTTATCTCTTCTGATTTTGCAACAGAAAATAAAATTTGTATGACTCAATTAAAGACAGCTTTGTGTGTTAGTACTCCTTCGGGAGTAGATATGCCTGCAACTTTGATTTGCAGGGACGGCTACATCAAGATTGGAGGCAAAACTTTATCTTTGGACGCAATTGTACTCGACATCAAAGAGTACGATATCATATTGGGAATGGACTGGCTCTGCGCCTGTCATGCAACGATCGACTGTACGGATAAGAGAGTTGTGTTTCGCCTACCTGGAGAAATAGAGTTTTCTTACTCGTGCGGCTCGGCGTTCCAAGGACCTATGGTAATATCGGCAGTTACAGCAAGGCACCTGCTGTACTCGGGGTGTGAAGGCTTTCTCGCTTCTGTCCAAGACACTCGAATGAAGAGTGTAGGCTCAAATCAGATCGAAATTGTGGCAGAGTTTCCCGATGTGTTTTCGGACGAGATACCTGGGATGCCACCGGATAGAGAAATTGAGTTCACAATTGACACCTTTCCGGATACTCGTCCGATATCTAAGGCACCGTACAGGATGGCTCCGGCAGAATTGAAGGAACTAAAGGTGCAGCTACAAGAATTATTAGATCGGGGATACATTCGCCCAAGTGTATCTCCATGGGGAGCTCCAGTGCTGTTTGTAAAGAAGAAGGATGGAACGATGCGGCTATGCATCGATTACAGAGAACTGAATAAGACAACCATCCGTAACAAGTATCCTTTGCCAAGGATAGATGATCTATTCGATCAGCTACAAGGGGCGACCGTGTTTTCAAAAATTGATCTTCGTTCAGGTTACCATCAGTTGAAGATCAGACCCGAAGATGTTCCTAAGTCAGCATTCCGTACGAGATACGGACATTATGAGTTTTGGTCATGCCATTCGGCTTGACTAATGCTCCAGCAGCCTTTATGGATTTAATGAATAGAGTGTTTCGACCGTTTTTAGACAAGTTTGTTGTTGTATACATTGATGACATCTTGATCTACTCAAAGGATAGGGAGACTCATGTCGAGCATTTGAGAGAAGTACTTCAGACGCTGCGGGACAACCAGCTCTATGCAAAGTTAAGCAAGTGCGAGTTTTAGATGGACAGCGTGTCGTTCCTAGGACATGTTGTTTCGGCAGAAGGTGTTGCCGTCGACCCAAAGAAGATTGAGGCAGTTGTGGACTGAAGCAGCCTGCATCAGCTAGTAAAATACGGAGTTTCCTTGGTTTAGCCGGGGTACTACCGTAGATTTATGAAAGACTTCTCGAGAATCGCCTCGCCTTTGACTCGCCTGACTCAGAAGGGAGTAGTATTTAAGTGGACGGACGACTGTGAGAGTAGTTTCCAAGAACTCAAGCAGCGGCTCATCACGGCTCCAATTTAGCACTTCCGGAAGGCTCCGAGGGATTTCAGATCTACAGTGACGCATCGGGACTTGGTTTGGGATGTGTTCTCATGCGGGAAGACAATATCTTATGCATCGAGACAACTCAAACAGCATGAGAAGAATTACCCAACCACATGATCTGGAACTGGCGGCGATTGTGTTCGCATTGAAATTGTGGCGACACTATCTCTATGGTGTGTCCTACGAGATCTTCACCGATCACAAGAGCCTAAAATATATATTCACACAGAAAGAATTGAATTTGATGGCAGCGGCGTTGGTTAGAATTGATCAAGGACTATGACCTGACAATCTCTTAGACGCCGGGGTAAAGGAAACGTGGTAGCTGATGCCTTGAGTCAGAAATTTGTTGGGTCCTAACAGTAGCAAAGAGGTACTACGAGATCTTGAAGAGATGGGCATCGAGTTCAGGATTCGTCCGCAGAATATGCAGTTGGCTCAGTTACAACTTGAGCCGAGTCTCCAGGGAAGGATTAAGATTGCTCAGATGGATGACCCGTTTCTGCAGAAGATATGCGAGTTGATTCTAGCAGGAAAGGCGTCAGACTTTAATACTATTCGTGTCAAGGGAAGATTGTGCGTCCCTAAGGACGAGGATATCAGGAAGAAAATACTGACCGAGGCTCATTTCGCAAAGTATTCCTTGCATCCGGGAGGCACGAAAATGTATAAAGATCTACGCTCAACTTTTTGGTGGCATGGTATGAAGAAGGATGTGGTGCTATTTGTGTCATAATGCATGGATTGTTAGCGTGTGAAGGCCGAACACCAACGGCCAGGCGGAGAAGAATTACAAAATTTGGCTATTCCACTGTGGAAGTGGGATAATATCTGTATGGATTTTATAGTTGGCTTGCCAAGAACTCAGAAGGGAAATGATGCAATTTGGGTTATCGTTGATAGATTAACCAAGTCGGCACATTTCCTTCCAATAAAGTTACATGGGGAGTAGAACGGTTGGCTCAGATCTACGTAAACGAAATTGTCCGATTGCATGGGGTGCCAGCTTCTATAGTATCGGATAGAGACGGAAGATTCTTGTCGCAATTTTATAAGTCTGCACTCGGCTATAGGCACAAGTTGAACTTCGGTACAGCTTACCATCCGCAGACTGATGGTCAGACAGAGAGGGTAAATCAGATTCTTGAAGATATGTTGAGATTGTGCGTTGCTGGATTCAAGACAAATTGGGACGCGCATCTCGTACTAGCAGAATTTGCCTATAACAACAGTTATCAGGCAAGTATCCAAATGGCCCCGTATGAAGCCTTGTATGGACGAAAATGTCGATCACCGATATGCTGGGATGAAGTAGGTGAACGGCAAGTACTTGGACCGGAACTTGTGGAACAGGCCGTCGAGAAAGTTCGCTTAATTCGAGAAAGACTTAGAGTGGCTCAAAGTCGACAGAAAAGTTATGCGGACGTACATCGACGACCTTTGGAATTTGCAGCAGAAGATTATGTCTTCTTGAAGGTCACACCCATGCGAGGTGTGATGCGGTTTGGAATAAAAGGAAAGCTAAGCCCGAGATTCGTTGGACCCTTCGAGTTTGGAGAAGGTAGCCTCAGTGGCTTATCGACTTGCACTACCTCCGGCTCTGGCTGATGTGCACGATGTCTTCCATGTATCTCAACTGCGGAAGTACGTGCATAATCTAAGCCATGTAGTGAATTTCGTTCAGCTACAGCTGAGCGCTGACCTATCCTACACTGAAGAGCCTGTCCAGATTTTGGGCAGAAAAGAGAAAGTTTTGCGGAATCGAACAGTATCCCTGGTCAACGTGCTGTGGCGGAACCATGCTGTAGAGGAGTCGACATGGGAATTAGAGGAAGAGATACGGGTGAAATACCCCTCGCTGTTTGATAATTTTGAGGTAGGACTTTTGCTTTAAGTTTCGAGGACGAAACTTTTTCTTAGTGGTATATTATGTAGTGTCCCGCTCCTAGCGGTTCACTATGTAAGACTTGTGGCTTGGCTAACTCGATTGGAACCGAGTATTAGGGAAACTTACCGTCGGCACCGCATCGATCACGGACAAGTGCATAAGATTTCCAACAAATGGATTGGTTTCTCTTGAAATGGGTCCAAGAGTTTTCTCTGGATGTTTTGCTGCTGGTTTTGCTGCTTGGTTTTGATGGATACTTTTCTGAATAATTTTCGATGATTTGATTCTTGCCCGTTTTTATCGATTTGCATAGCATTCATTCTTGAGAATTCTGAGAGAAGAGAACACAACGAGACGGATTATTAACCAATCTTTTTGTGCCAATGCAGACTAACGCGTGACGGAAGGCTAAGCGTGCAAGTTTTCCTCTCTCTTTCGACGATTCTCTAATTTGGTGAGTGTGGATCTCTGTGGTGGTATTGTCCCTCTCGCTATTCCTTTATGCCAACTAAATAATTGTCTTGCAACATCCGTTGATCGATATCAAGTTGCTAAATGCCACAAGTCAATACCACTAAGAAGCTAGAGATTGAACATTGAACATTGAAATGAATGCTAGTCCATAGAACATTGAAATGAATGCTAGTTCATATAACATTGAAATAAATCGATTACACTGTTAACAACAATTGAGATTATGCTTGTCCACTGAACATTGAATTGAGATTGAATTGATGCCTAGAATGATGATAAAATGCTGCGAAATGAACAAGTTGTCTATTTACTTTCAAAACTACCATGCACTGTTTGCTTATCGAGTCGATCACGCATTCGCATGGTCATGGACAACTTGTGCACAAGGTTTGGTGGTGTGTTTCCTCGAATCGGTACTGGGGCACCGGGACCGATTCGGCCTAGGAGGAAGCATTGGCGTGCTAATGGGAGCACGAGTATTGTGAGGCATCCTTAGGGGCTAGCTACCTACTTTGGAGTCATTGCATTACCTTGAAGTCCTATAAGGCAAAGAGATGTCCATATGGTTTAACAGCGCCAGTGGCCATGTAGTCAGGATGCATGCTAATGATTATTTTATGCAGGGGCGGTAAGTATATTATTATTATCCTGTATCTTATGCAGGAAAGCTAGATTCGGCCAATGGTAAAGTAAACATGGTTTATTCCATGTTGCATTTATTGTGAATTACTCTGAATGTTGCCTGTCCCTAATAAGTTCATATCTTTAAATGCTTGTCATTAATAAAATGTTGGTTTAGCTGAGTGGGCCAACGGGGCTCACCAGCGCATTGTTATAATGTGCTGACCCCTCCTCCACAGGTACTGGAGAAGGCTCGGGCGCACCTCGCAACTAAAGCTTTTTGAACTGTTGTTTCCTTTCAAGTTGTTTTTTCCTAAAGACGCACAAAGTATTGCAGAGATTTCAAAGATAGCTGCTTATATTTCAAAGTACTAAAGGAGCATGATGTATGGAACGGGAAATTATTTCATGGCAGCCTATCAGTTGTACTTCTTTTCATGAATCAATGTAGTCGAAATGGCATTTCAAATATTACCGAGAAAAGTTGTATTCTTACTACAATTATGAATAAAATGAGTATTTCTTCTTCCTATATTGTGTCTCAATGTTTCCGCAACTGTGGCTTATTTTCAAATGTTTCAAAGTGATATAAATGTGCATGTTCTAGCCTTGTACAAGTGCAACTCCAGACTTGTACGGCATCACGCCTTAGCGAGGACGATCGATTCGGCGTGAATCAAAACAAAGCGAGCGATTCCCCGAATCGGGGCGTGACACTCTACTGGGCTAGATGAGCTTCAATGCCTCACTTAAAATCCCCCAGTCCCCATTGCTTTCTGAAAAGGATGCCCACAATGCGGGTCAGCACACATCATGTACTGGCAAGCGGCTTTTGGCCGAACTCGCAAATCTCTGCACTAAATTGACATGTGGAGCTAACATTTTACTAGTGATTTTTTTACTTGTCTAGGTTCTTTTTAACAATTCATAAGAACATGATAGTAGAATAATTAATAAGCAACTTACCATCACCGACGGCCATCCCTGCATACGACATGTTAGCACAATTTGTATAACGAATAATTCATGTTTCATTCTTACAGATATTGAAGTTTGTAATTAGGATCACGCAGGTGACCTATTCTACATGATGGTCCATGTGGTATTCCCATGATTAGCCGCTGTGACTCTCCAGTTCAGTTCGTCGCTAAGGACTCAGATATCAACTCCCATTTTTATATGGAGCCCCTAATCTCTCATGGGCCGAGCGGTTCCAGGTGCCCCCAGATACCACCCGAGAGACAAATATTACCTTGTATACTAGTTGTCCGAAACCAAATATATGCTCTAGCATTTCTATCAGATGAGACAGATTTGGACTTATGCACAGATATACGACATGTTTATTTTGTGCCTTCTTATTCATCTCAACACGTACAAGTTTGTCTATACATGTCTACAGTTTTCATGCATACTTAGTAACCGAACAGATGATTTATTCTTATGGAGCAGATAGAGTAGCAATATATGATCTTACATTTGATTCAATTCAATTATCTTCTCTTATCTTTTGTTGTTGTGGTATCGTTGATCATAGGGACAAGGCAACAGAGTGGACTAGAGATCATTTTTATTAGGCGTACAGATCAATGTTTGTTCGGTTGAAGCAACTCACCGAGATGAATCTTAGTTGAGAGAATGAGGGACTTTACGCGCCGTTTATGAACAGTTCACGCATCCTACATTGGCACCAACAGTTGATTAGCATACTTCAGTCTCTTTCTCTCAAGATTCGGAATAAATGCGAAATGCGATGAAAGCGAACAATGAAAACCAATCATTGAAAATTAACACGAAAACGCATTCATCAAAACCAAGCAACAAAAGAAAACATCCAACAAAACTCTTGTATTCATTTGAATAGAATCCAATCCATCAATTGGAAAGGTTTATTGCATTTCATCCGTGATCAATCGATACCGAAAAAGGTTTCCCCAAATACTCAGTTCAAGACTTAGTCAGCAAGCCATAGGTATTACATAGTGGACCCTGAGGAGCGGGGCACTACATAATAACCCACTGAGAAAACATTTTGTCCTCAAAACTTAAGAAACAAGCTCAACTCCACCAGTATTGCATTCAGGATCAAGTAAGGTGCATAGGTTAAAGACAGGAGCATTAGTCCGTAGTTGCTAGTTGTGCGAATTATCTCTGATCTGCGATGGGTCCCTCAGTGGCCCACCCTCTTCAGCGTCATTACGATTTGAGCTATTTTATTCTTTTTCGGATAATTTCTGACAGAGTGACCCTGTTGGCCACAACCAAACCAAGCATTATTAGCGGCACAACAGTCCTCCTTGATGTGCCCACTTTTGCCACAGTAACTACAATTCAGACCGTTTGCATAGCGACAGTCTTCCTTCACATGCCCTCGTCGACTGCAAAAGGTGCATACTAGCTTATTGTTCTGTTCCCCGTCAGTCTTTTTCTCTCTATCGTAATATCTCTTAGAGGGCTGATTCCGACTGTACTGCATTTTGGTTGACGCCTTCTTCAGGCAAAATTATTCCACCTGCAGCGCCGTCTCAATGGCCTGAGAATACGACTCATATTCTCGGTTCAGCACACTCAACTGAATATCGTCATTCAGACCTTCAACGAACTGATCTATACAAGCCTGCTCTGTGGGTAACATTACAGCAACAAAATTTGCCAGCTTGGCAAATTCAGATTCACAGTCCTCCACGGACATATTTCCTTGTTTCAGAGTTATGAAGTCATTCTCCATCTTCTTACTCATGGCTGAAGGAAGATACTGATCCAGAAATGCCTTCTTGAACGAGGCCCATAAAATTTTCCTATTTCTAGCCGTTGCGAGTAGCATCGGCATCTTCGCTTTCTATCAGTCTTTTTCTCGCAACCGCAGTAGCAGAGCGGCATACATTACCTTCTTGCTACCAGGAATTCCTACGAATGTGAACAGACTTTTTATTTTATCGATCCAGTCCACCACCTTATCTGGTGATGTCCTGTCCTCAAATTCTGGAGGTTTCACGTCCAAAGTCCTTTGGCTTGAAGGAAGAGTGCCTTTGTACCGACTGGGGTTCGTAACCATGTACGGGCTCAATCTCGAGTGTACCCGTCTGTTTGGTTGCTGCGGTGGTATCTCGATTTCCTGCTAGCGAAGTTGCAAGTTGGGTCAAGGCATCCAACTGTTTCTGTTGAGCCTCCAGTCGGGCCTATTGTATATGGCCACGCTCCTCATTATCCTACCTCTATAGTTCCATCATGGTCATGATCCACTCTATCGGATCGGTCGAGCCAGATGGTCGAGGAGAAGCCATTTCTCTACAAAAGAGTATAACTTCAGTCAACCTCAAAAAATATTATAGACTTATTATATAAGGCATTGGTTTTTCATGACTCAAAATCCGGACCTTTTGAAAGCCATCAAAATACTTTATATACTTTTTCAAAAATAATATTTGCAAGAGGCCAAGGACATAACACCGTGATCTGATACCACTTTGTCACGCCCCGATCCCGCTAGGGTCGTCCGTCTTGCCTGGATCCCTATGGGATCGCTCGTCCTCGCTAAGGCGTGATGCCGTGTAAGCCTAAGTTGTGCTTGCACAAGGCCAAGTACCTGCACAATATAACTAGTCAAGCAAAACACACGCACACACCAATTTATTACAGAAAATCAAATATTGGACACAAAGATTTGAAATGGAAATATTTTTTTATTGATAAACTTGATAGGAATACAAGTATAAAGCTTTGTAAACTCAGATAGCCTTTCTTTTCTACATGATTCTCTTTAAAACCCTCCTTTTGAAAATAGTCGCAATGCCCATACATCATATCCCTTTATTACATGCTTGAAATGTAAAAACACCTTCAAAGGAAAAGAAACTTGCAACTTGACTGAAAATGAAAAGAAATTTGAGACAATCCACGAGCTCTACTAGGCTAGACGAGCTTTAATGCCTCACTTGAAATCCCCATGTCTTCTTTGCTTTCTGAAAAGGATGCCCACAACGTGGGTCAGCACACATCATGTACTGGCAAGCGGCTTTTGGCCGAACTCGCAAATCTCTGCACTAAATCAACATGCGGAGCTAACATTTTCCTAGTGATTTTTCTACTTGTCTAGGTTCTTTTTAACTATTCATAAGAACATGATAGTAGAATAATTCATAAGCAACTTACCATCGCCGACATCCATCCCTGCATACGACATGTTAGCACAATTTGCATAACGAATAATTCATGTTTCATTCTTGCAGATATTGAAGTTTGTAATTAGGATCATGCAGGTGACCTATTCTACATGATGGTCCATGGGGTATTCCCATGATTAGTCGATGTGACTCTCAAGTTCAGCTCATCGCTAAGGACTCAAATATCGACTCCCATTTTCACAATGAGGCCCTAATCTCTCCTAGGCCGAGCAGTTCCAGGTGCCCCCATTTACCACTCGAGAGGCAAATATTACCTTGTATACTAGTTATCCGAGACCAAATGCATGCTATAGCAGTTCTAACAGATAAGACAGATTTGGACTTACGCACAGATATACGACATGTTTATTTCGTGCCTTTTTATTCATCTCAATACGTACAAGTTCGTCTGTACATGTCTACAGTTTTCAAACATACTTAGTAACCGAACAGATGAATCATTCTTATGGAGCAGATAAAATAGCAATACATGATCTTGCATTTGATTCAATTCAATTATCTTCTCTTATCTTTTGTTGTTGTGGTATCGTTGATCATAGAGACAAGGCAACAGAGTGGACTAGAGATAATTTTTATTAGGCGTACAGATCAATGTTTGTTCGGTTGAAGAAACTCACCGAGATGAATCTTAGTTGAGAGAAGGAGGGACTTCATGCACCATTCATGAAAAGTTCATGCGTCCTATATTGGCACTAACAGTTGATTAGCATACTTCAGTCTCTTTCTCTCAAGATTCGAAATGAATGCGAAATGCGATGAAAGCGAACAATGAAAACAAATAATCAAAAACTAATACGAAAACACATTCATCAAAACCAAGCAGCAAAAGAAAACATCCAATAAAACCCTTGGATTCATTTCAATAGAAGTCAATCGATCAATTGGAAAGGTTCATTGCATTTTATCCGTGATCAATCGATACCGAAAAAGGTTTCCCCAAATACTCAGTTCAAGACAGAGTCAACAAGCCGTAGGTATTATATCGTAGACTGCGAGGAGCGGGGCACTACAGCCAACGTCGACTACATCTTTCAGAGTGTTGGTTGGCGCTTGCGCTATTTTCAAAACGCGCCACCTCTTTCAGTGTGTTGGCCTAAATCATGAATTATGCATTCACAGCACACCATTCGCCATGTATCATGATGCACATATTGTCATACTGCACAATTGAGATCAGACATAATGCCTGCGCAAATCATTAATTGTTCTATGACATGCACAAATTGTGAATTGAACTGAGAACTGTCATAATTATTTGTGCCATATAAGGACTGTCCTTGTGTACTATGCGCCATTCATGATTGGCGCAGAGTAAAATAATCACATAAAAATTTCTTAATTAACTTTATAAGAATTTTTTTTGATTCTAGCTCTTTGTTTTCTTTTGCAGTTGATATGAGGGAAGACCCCTATGCTGAAGTACTGGCCTCTGCCTTTCGGGTGTCAGAATACCATGAGGATCTTTCTCATGTCAATTTTCTACAGTATGGCGGGTCCATTTCTAGATGAACACTTTTGGAAAACCAAGAAAACAAGACTCTGATGTGCCTGATGAACGGTACCCCTTTTCTGACTACAAATGAGACTCCTTACAAGAAGCTAACTTTCCTTTTCATAGAAGCCATAGATGCAGACTTTCAACCAAAGTCAAAGAAGGAGTTTCAAGCTTTCCTATGGGGGAACTCATTGGTGTATCACCCTAAAATGACAAGGAAACTGTCCCTGTCTCGGTATGCTCATGCCAGCTACCCGAGGAAGATGTCATGGGACCTGACTCCCTTTCAACAAGCTAAGGTTGGAAATATATGCCATAAATTTAGGGAACGCAAGAGAGACATATTCTTCTGTGCTTCCGAAAAGAACATCAATTGTTGCCTTTTTACAAGAACTGCTAACACAGCTGCTAGATTTGCAAGCGCATCGACTTCTGTATTGCATGCTCGGCGTACATGCTCAATAAAGAAGCCTTTGAATAACATAGCCAATTTAACTATTGCTTCTTGATAAGGGATGAGATCCTGATGTCGGACTTCATACGTACCTCTAACCTGGTTGATAATCAATTTAAAGTCTCCGTATACTTCAAGATAGTCGATATCCAGCTGTTTAGCTAACTAGAGACCGATGAGTAAAGCATTATACTCAGCAATATTGTTAGAACATGACTCATCCAGAGAATAGGCTCTTTGAATAGTTAGTCCTTCTGGGGATACAATGATAATCTCTACTCCAACAATGATAATATCGTTGGGTCCAATTCTGGATGCACCATCAAAGAATAGACGCCAAGCGAGTATTTCTTTGAAATCATGTTGGTCTCTACAGTTTCATCAGGAATTTCATCGTAGAGTTTTAAAGTTTCAAAAATTGGATCTGCGGCCAAAAAGTAGGCTAAGGCTTGACCCTTGACAGACTTTTGTATGACAGACCAAATCATAATGTGCTAATAGTATCGCCCATGTAGCAAGTCTGTAGTTGAGTGTACTAGGCTTTTTTATCAGAACTCGTAGAGGATTGACTCTGGAAATGATATGAATGGTCTGGCCCGTGATGTAATAATGCATTTTCTGGACGGCGAACATCATGGCTAAGCACTCTTTTTCTACCGGACTGTATCGATGTTCATCACCAATCATTGTACGACTGAGATAGTAAATTGCTTATTCATGGCCTTCATTGTTCTTCTGGGCTAGGAGGGCACCCAGAGAGTGATCCATTGCACGAACATACATCAGGAAGGGTTCATCAAGTACCGCTTTATGTCTTTAAATGCTTGCTGGCATTCATCAGTTCAAACGAAAGACACACCTTTCTTTATCAATTGAGTGAACGGTCTGCAGCATCCAGAGAGATTTGAAATGAATCTCCTAATGAAGTTTCTAGGAAGATGGTACTCATGGCCTTAGAGGTAATAACGAATCCTAGAAATTTGCCACTAGAGACTCCCATAAATTACTTGGTGGGATTCATTTTGAGTTGATGGTGACGCATTAGATCGAAGATAGTTCTTAAATCTTAGATATGATCTTCCTTTAGATGACTTTTGACAGTAATATCATCGACATACCACTCGACTATTTTCCGTAAGTGTTCACGAAAGATGGTACTCATAGCCTGCTGATAGGTGGGACCAGCATTCTTGAGACCGAACGGCATAACTGTATAGCAGTAAACTCCTAGAGGAGTGCGGAAGGACGTATACTTTTTATCTTCGGGGTTCATCCTGATCTGATTATATCCAGAGAATTCATCCATGAAAGACATTCGTTCGATTCTGCAGGTATTGTCGATCATGATATCAGTGATTGGAAGAGAAAACTCGTCCTTGGGACAAGCTACTTTGAGGTCTCTAAAGTCGATGCAGACTCAAACCTTTCATGTCTTCTTCATAACCGGGACGACATTAGCCACCAAGTTGGGATGTCGTTCCTCCCTAATAAAACTGCATGTGATAAGCTTTTTGACTTCAGCTTCTATGGCATCTATCATATCAGGTCAAAATCGTCGTTGTTGTTGTTTGACTGGCCTAGCATTTGGCAAAATGTTGAGCTTATGGGTAGTAATTTGGAGATCTAATCCTGGCATATCTTCATAGCTCCAAGCGAACACATCAATATATTCTCTGATGAGCTAGATCAACTCTTACTTGTCTACTTCAGGGAGACTTTTGCTAATAAAGATTGGCCTTGGAGGAGCTTCGTCTCCAACGTCGATTTGGATTAGCTCATCTTCAGTGGGTGGCTCACGTTGTTCGAAGTGAAGCTCCTATTGAGTATCCATCCGTTGTACCCAAGGCTCGTCCTTATAAGCCTTGGTAGGTCGTTATCATCCTTTGAGAATTCAGCAGTCACCATATTGGAAGATAGAGTCACTCGAAGGACTATGCTGGTGTCTGAATCACATGAGGAAGAGTCCGAAGAATTAGACCGTTCTTCTTTATCAGACTCAAAAATATCTGGGGTTGTGATTGGCGTAGTATAGCCTAACCATATTTTGTCTTGTTATAATATTGCTAAGACTTTCCTTTTGGGGCGGGTATATGAATAGGATTTCGTCTATCTTTACCACTATTGACGCCAGATTTGAAATTGTTGCCCATCTTTCGAATGTATTTTTGGATTGTTCACTATAACGACGTAGTTGAATTCACCCACGATCATCATTTTTGGAGTCGTTGCCAAATAAGATGCTCGTATTTCTTCCAGGAAGGAACTAGAAATAACGAGTCTTGTACTAGTTCGAATGATATCTCATCTTGGAGGGGTTGAACTGCCCCCAAAGTAAGGTTCGAAATTATCCAGAATTTCTAAATAATGTTGTGTAATAATTAACATCAATATACTGCAAAGAAGATCCTGCTTTATTGATATCCACTTCAATATTTACAATAGTGTTTTTAACCTTGGCTGATGACTTACCGAGGTTAATAACAAGAGGAGAAGAAGTAAAAGGATTGTTACAAAATAGGTCGATAACAAGAGGCTCAGAAAATTTGAGCTCCCTTTGCTCCATTTTTTCAGTAGGAGGGAGCTTAGTAGGAAGAGAGAGATTAATGGTCAACATCTGAGAAGGCGAGGGGCAAAAAGTACGTCCCTTGACTAGAATTACTAGGACCTCGTCTGGATTGTTCTTCCGATCTTCTACAGTGTCCATAGCCAATACAACCTTCATATACTCTTCTTCGTACATACTGGAGTCCGTATAATAGGCCTCGATACCTCGGAAGGGATTGAGATCAGCTACTGCTTTTTTGACTTCTCCGTTGGCATCAACGTATTTAAAACATTGATGGAGAGTGGATGGCACAATGTTATGTACATACAACTACAGTCTTCCTAACAACACATTGTAGGAGACGTGATTGTCAATCACATAGAAGCTGACTTTTGTACGGAGATTGCCAATTTAGACTTTAGGCGAATCCTTCCTAACGGTTAACTTCTTCTGGAATTGAATCCAAGGATAGTCATGATTGTCGTAGAAATACTATGGACCGGGATCATCAGCCATCCAATAGAGTCTTCGGCATAATGCTAAGTGCGGATCCAGGGTTGACCAGAATCCGATCGACCTTCGTTGTGTCGATATACCCTGTAAAGTAGAGAGGTCGGTCATGTTGATTGTCCTTCAGTAACATGTCACCTTGAGTGAAGATGATATTAGGAATCAGTTCCATCACGCTATGGCAATGAGAGCATGTCACAGGTTCTTTGTCTGGTTTCTTGAGGTGTGCCAGACAAGCGTCGGCTTGCATCACAGCCTCACTTAATGTTTCTCAAGTTTCCTTCGAGAGATGCAGGAGTTCAAAAATCGATAATATTTTCGGAGTATTGGATAGTTGAGCCAATATGTCAAAATTATACGATTTTTTGATTCCTTGTAATGGAGTTGTCTCCTTCAGGTTCTTATCAAAGCGAACCTGCTGCTTGCCTTTATCAACTATTATCAGTTTAGAAGGACCCGAGTCAGCTGGTGGAGCTGATGTTGTAAGTGCATCAGGAGCATGAGAAGATGATGTCGGAGGAACATTAGATGCAAAAAGAGGAATGACTAAATTCTTCTGCCCTTCTGGGTAGTCTCTATGGTAGAGCCTCCCAGACCTGGTACCAGTCATGGCTTCTTCTTCCAGAACAGGTGAGAAATAAACCATGTTGCAGCCTTTCACTCGTGTCTTGCTTCTGGAAGATTTCTTGTTTTGGGAGATGAATGATCTGTCCAAAATCTAAGGCCGACACGGGACTGGTTGTCTTGAAAACGTAGAAAAAGAGGCATCGAAGATCCTTTTTCGTCATTTAAGCCAAGAGCTTTCGGTAGATCGTATCCCATCTTCATCATTTGTTCGCGAGACTGCTGACTATTGTAAACCCTTGAACCATTTATTTTTTTATTTATTATTATATTTATTAGAATTGTACCCTGTCACGACCCGCACCCAGTGCAGGGGCACGAGAAGTGACGAACGCCCAGCCTACGTCGCAGTGTCGGCGGTAGAACGCTGTCCTGAGTCACAATATCTAACACAGTCTAAAATAAGCTCCGAATGGAGAGTAAATAATAAGTAACTCAATCACAATACTAAGATGGAATAGAAGAATGAATCTCAAGGGAGTCACAGATAAAAAGTCTAGGTGTAAACCACCAGAATAAATCTCAAGTACAACTCATAAAGTCTCAAATATAAAGACAAATAAAGTACTAAGTCACAGCTAGACTACGGGCAAGTCCTCAGCGACTGTGGGATCCTCCTGAGGGTCCACGTCGCCAGTGTCATCTAAGCCAATGCCATAATAAGTAGGGACAATACTCCTCATCATCACCTATAAAATTTTCAATATGCCCAGTCAGGACGGAACGAGCACATAATATGATAAATAGAGAAATGTAAAACCATCTACGTGATTTAGAGCATGAATTGGTTATGTAAACCGTCTGGGTTGTACATGGATACAGCTATGAAGTGCACATGGATACCTACTGGGGATAATGATCACATAACCAACTACACTCTTCCTGCCCCCAATCAATACACAAGGATCAATGCATGTTATGTTATTGTACATGGATAACAACTACTTTATACATGGAGCTCATATGGTCATGAGTGTACATGAATAACATATGAGTGCACATGGATAAATATGAATACATGGAGTACATGATGGCCATGATAAAGTACATGAACATGACATACTCGATGTATCCGAGGGGATAACATCGTATAAAAAGATCCATAGGATACTAATCCATGTGAACACCGTGTCAGCATCAAGTATACTAGTCTATAACAAGATAACATATCCAAAGAAGTATGAAAAGATCAGAGAATGTACTCGCCTGGCAAACTAAACTGCTGATGATGAAGTGTAGCTAAACTGGGGCAATGTACCTATTTAAAGTATACACATGTCACAACCAAGTCTAAAATATTAAAAGAAATAGCTACAATGCAAGACTACATGCTTTTAGGTCCATTTTGGTCAAAGTCAACACTCGATCAACTCTGCTCAAACTTGGTCAACGTTGGTCAAACCTGGTCAAACCTGGGTCAACTAGTCCATCTACTAATTCTTAGGTCATACACAAAATTCTAGGTCATTTGGAGTTCGTTTGTGTTGAATTAGATCAAGTTTGATCCAAAGTTAACTTTTGTCAATTTGGGCAACTTGTCGGCCAATTCGACTAAATTAGGCTCAAGATGACAAACCAAATCTATCCTAGGACTCCTATAGTTATATACACCACTACGATCTATTCTAAGAGAGTTTCCAAGCATAATATCTATATACATATATGTATATACACACACATGTGTATATACAATACAACCAAAACCTAAATCTAACAAAAGATGGTGTGTGTGTGCTGGTGCTTACTGAAATTGGGTACCATGGTATACCACAATTTAATATACTATTATCTATATATATATAAAAAGTAAGAAAACTATATATATATATATATATATAAAATATATATATATATATATATATATATATATATATATATATATATATATATATATATATATATATACAAACTCTTAAATGGAAAGATTCGCAATGGTGCGAGATAATTTAAAGAGTCTAAAATCTGGAATTAAATCCCCTTCGACCCATTCTCAATATGTATGTGTTAGCAATAGGTTTCAACGGGGTTATATATATATATATATATATATATATATATATATATATATATATATATATATATATATATATATATATATATATATATATATAGTTAAATGTACATATATATAGCTATATAGAAAGCGTATATACTCATCAATAATGGAAAATTATAAAACAAAACCAAAAGTTGGTTTCCACATATCTGAAACCTCATATACATATTAAAAACTCAGAATTTATAAGCTAAAAGGCTGAAAACAAAATATCACACTTCAACTCAAAATCGAAATCAAAGAAAACAACCCAATTTCACACAACGACCCAAAATACAAAATACACCAAACGAACCCGCAAAACTCGGCATACACGTTGGTATCGTCCCACGTAATGTATTCGTATACTCTCGGGTTCGAAATCGTGTCCATGTCGTGTCCACAGAACGCGTATCGGTATTTCCCGATACCGCGTGACAACGCATGCGTTCTCACTCGATTGAGCGTCGCACACGCAACGAAAAGCCTCGTGCTTGTGCACGTAGCTGGTGAAGAAACCCTAGAGGGGGAGTGAATAGGGTCAAGCTAGCTAATCAAGCACTTAGCACATGCTAATTGACAATTTAAAAATATAAGTGCAAGAGAAGAAGCAATAACAATACCGACACCCGATGTATCCTGGTATCCTCCCTAGAGGCAATCCAGTCCTGAAACTCTCTCCGGATTTAATCCACTATTTGAGCAAATAGTTACACACGAGTTGTGGATCCGAAGAACTCGTCAACTTCTTACACGAGAGCTTTAATCCGAAGGCCTCTCCGACTTCAACCGAGAGTTTGGATACGAAGACTCTCCAACTTCAACCGAGAGTTTGGATACGAAGACTCTCCAACTTCAACCTTTCACAATAGGTTTTGATCTCCTTACAATAGGATGAAGATCTTATTTTTCAACTCAATAACTCTAACACAATTTATGGATGGCAAATGAAAGCTTTGTAGAGTTGTATGTTGATAAGCTTTGGTGGTTTAGGAATTTTTAGCCTCAAAGCATCAACCTTGAATGAAGGGGTTCAACGCTATTTATAACCAAAGCAAAGGAAAGTGCAATAATGCAACTTTCACAGGTTGACGGATCATCTGCCGAATTTCCGAGGAAATCCGCCGGATCATCCACCTGTATAGTCCAACGGCTATAAATAGAGCCGTTGGGATCAATCATTCGTAAAATCCGACAGTTGGAATGCAAACGGTCATATGGCAGAAAATCTGCCGAAATTCTGCGGTTTTTTGTCGGATAATTCGAACACTCACAGAAGGTATTCTGTGAGACCATTTGGATCTTCCGTCGGATTTCTGCGAAGATCCGCCGGATTATCCGCCAGGATTCCGAAAATTGTCCTGGGTTAATATCTACCCTAGCTTTCGATTTTTCCATCTATTTCTTGTGTTTACAATGATTCCTAAGACTCATTACAGACTCCAAATATACTGTAGTAGGAGCAGGCTTCTGCAGAGTCTTGAAATGATGATGGTTTGGCTTGGCTTGGCTTCTTCCTTTGATAGGTGCTGGCTTTATCCCTTGACGGCAGCTGTCCAAAGATATCCAGTTTGTGAAAACTGAATACCTTTCGGGGGCTTCGCCCCCGAACCCCCACGAGGGGCGCTGCCCCCTCGACCCCCGTCAGCGGAACCCCCGAGTGCGTGGCTCCGGAGACGTCGTCGGGTGGTTCAGAGAAATCTTGTGGGATCCATCGTCTTTCCCACCATGATTTCTTCAATGCATATGTCCACATTGATCTTGCTTATTGCTTTTCTGTATGTACATGTTAGACGAACAAAGCAATATACATACTAGCAAGTATGATAAGTTTAATGCACGTTAGGACAATGCTGAGTTTAAGTATAAGTGCTAAGGTGATAGCATAAATGTTAGTGATATCATAATGATTAAACTTAATTGAATGACCACAATCAAAAACATAGTTTTGATTTTGGCAACCCGATTAAATTTAAGATAGATAAGCTCATATCACTAATATGTAAACCAATAGGCACATATCACCAAAGGTATAAGTATAAGTAGAAATGCTATAGCGATAGTATGAAGATTAGTGATAATGAAATACTAAACTTACAATATTAACCATATTCAAAACATGATACAATCATTGGGCCAACAATCTCCCCTTTTTTGATTATGGCAAATCGGTTAAGTTTAGTATGGACACAATAGATGCATGTATCACTAATATATCACATTACATAAGCATATATAACTAAAAGCATACTACTTAGACTACTTCTATCCCAATTAAACTTACTTCTCCCCCTTTGACATGATCAAAAATACGCTCCCCCGTACTAAAAGATAAGAAATCAATCTTAAGTACATAAATCAGAGCATGATAAAGGCATAGACAATCATGATCAAGATATACTAATTGAGGAATAATGAGAGAAGTGTGTAAAGACAAGTATATAAAACTACATACCAAATGTAGCGTACTAAAATAGAAAATTGCTTGTCAAAACACAAAATGGTTGGTAAAACTAAAAGTATTTGAAAAACAAGAAATAAGTAGTTTACCAACTTGAAATCCAAGGAATAAATCCAAAACACAATAGGATATGAAATATTGCTCTAGTTTTGGAAGAGAAATATGAAATAAAGGATTTCAAACAAAAGCCATGAGGAATAGATAATTGCAACTAATAGATAGCAATTGAGATATGAAATTAAATAAACTTGATACCAATTGGATGTAAACTTGAAACATTGATCAAAGAAACCATTAATAATCATAATTGTCCACAAATAAATAGTGGAACAAAATAAAAGAATGATCAATGTAAAATATTGCAATTGATATAAAGTAATCTCATTATTTGCAAAATCTGTTTGCTTATCCAAGTTCATGCATTTGAACTCAATTACCTTATCATGCTATATGAATACCCTTAAGATAATCATGAAGGTAAAGTAGAAAAATACTTGATAAAGAGAAATTCAGTCGACTTGAATGCTCCCCCTCAAAGTACTACCAAAGTTGATAAAAATCATGAATTTTGGATAAGTCCTCAACAAGAAAAGCCAAATCAATTAAGCATGAAAGAAAAGCCAAATCAACGAAAGCGTAATATTCATCAAGATAAGATCTGAAACTTAATATTAGCAAGATGACATATTTAACCCATATGAAAGAGAGAGATAAGATAATAAGGACAATCACATATACTCTCATAAACCCTTCAAAATAAAATATCATGACCTCAATCAATAAGATATAAAAATGAAGAAAATATGGGTCCATGATAAACTATGTATACGACATATTAGAGGGTATAGATGAATTAAAACAATTTATTTGCTTCCCCTCAAAATATGCGGAACTAGTTTCAAAGTACTTAAAGCATCAAAATCTAGGGGTAAATCAACTATGGATTTCTCCCCCTTGCTCAATGCATATAAGGCTATAAAATTGTCATAAAATAAATAATATCATCTTTAGTCAAGAAGAGAAATCCAATTAATACTTACTAAAGATGAGAAATCAAAAGAATATTCCAATTTAGCACATGTAATCAAAAGATGATATACACTAACCTATGTTGAAGTAACTCATATTTAAAATGATATATTAATGTATGTTACCATTTTGTGTTTTGACAAGAAATTTTCTATTTTAGTACGCTATATTTGGTATGTAGTTTTATATACTTGTCTTTACACACTTCTCCCATTGTTCCTCAATTAGTATATTGATCATGATTGTCTATGCCTTCATCATGCTCTGATTTATGTACTTAAGATTGATTTCTTATCATTTAGTACGAGGGAGCGTATTTTTGATTATGTCAAAGGGGAGAAGTAAGTTTAATTGGGATAGAAGTAGTCTAAGTTGTATGCTTTTAGCGATAGTATGAAGATTAGTGATAATGAAATGCTAAACTTAACATATTAACCATATTCAAAAATATGATACAATCATTGGGCCAACAGCTGGGGGGTCCTGGGGTAGGTCTAGGATACGGTGACATGGTGACACGCCGCCTGAAGCAGCGCATGTAGCCCCCGTACACGCGTGGCCTGCTGCGCGCGCGCCCGTGCGCCCCGCGTGCGCGCGGTTACGGCCTTGATGCTCGCTCGTCGAGCCACGCCGTGACTCGGGGTTCGTCCTACGGGTCATCTAGGTCTAGGTCGACATGTCTCGGGTCCTAGAATGGGTCTTTGTTGCGTCGTGTGCGCGCACGAAGTCCGTTCCGCGACAAAAATAACAGGCTGAATGCACAGTGGTTGAGCGGTGCACGCACGATTTCTCCGCGCTCGCTCAACGAAAAGCCGTGAAATTTTACGAGCATGGGATCAGAGGTTGCCCCCACGTGCTCACAAAAATTCATACAAAAATACGGCCTGTGCATCGAGAAACAACGTGCGGACAGCAGGGCACGTACGGCCTCGTGCACGGGATCCGTGCACGTGCGTCTGTTGCCCGAAACGCCGCTGATACGTTGTCAAAACAAAATCTTCCTTCACGAAAGTTTATCAAAATCATATTATCTAAACATACATGAAGACAGAATCAAAAAATAGCAACTTTCTATCCTAAGCGGCATTTCGTCGAATACGTACCATAAAGGACCGACACGTGTCCGACACCGCCATCAAACGAAGTCGAAATCCAACCAAATTTCGTGGACAAGTCTAGGGCACCTATATGGATGCAAAAATGAAAGAATTTCCAGATTTACAATGGTAGATTTAGGGTTTACCTATTGAGTGTCAAAAACTCAATGAACGAGGATCCTCGGTTGTCTTGTTGGCCGATTTCCTAACAGCAAAAGCCTCCGCCTCCATGCTAGAAATGCTCCAGCAGATCCTCCTCTCCTCGACGATTGCAACGGAGTTTGTTTGGGAAGAAACGGACTCCGGATGAAGGAAAAAGAGCTTTGGAGAGATGGATCTTTTAGGGTTTCCTTGTGGAGGCTCAAAACTTCACAAATGATGAAAAGGGGGAGGGGGGTACTGCTGTTTGGGCAGCCAAGGGGGTTCTCTAGGGTTAGGGTTTCACTTGGGCCAACTCTTTCTTAAGTAGAAATGGGCCCAAGTCAAAAAGCTTAAAGGCTTACATACAAAAAGGCTAAATAAATCAAGTAAAGCCTTAAAAATAATCTAATACCTAAAATAATTTCTAAAAATAAAAAATAATAATTCTAAGGCATGGTTAGACCCCATACATGTCCACTAAGGTTAAACTAGTTTTGCTAGCACATTCATAAGTCAACATATCTAGAAATCATAAAAAGGCCAAAATAGCTAAAATGACTAAAATACCCTTCTATGAAAAATGGATGCTACAAATCTACCCCCCTTAGAATAATTTCCTCCTCGAAATTAAAGACAAAACTACATGATTAAGAAGAAAAAAATCATACCTCAAGACTGGAAAAGATAGGGGTATCGTTCGCGCATCTCATCCTCTCTCTTCCAGGTGGACTCTCCTGGAGAGTGATGCTTCCAAGATACACGAACTAAGGGTATCGACAGGTTTCGCAACACCTTCACTCGTCGGTCCAAAATCTCTACAGGCTGCTCTGGATAACTGAGAGTAGGTCCTACCTCAATCTTAGAATGGTCCAGTACATGGCTAGGATCTGCCACATACCGTCTCAACTGTGATACGTGAAATACATTGTGGACTCCCGCTAAGAAAGAAGGCAAGTCCAGTCTGTATGACACATCACCGAACCTTCTGCTGACAACGAAAGGTCCGACATAGCGTGGGCTAAGCTTTCCTCCTCCACCGAAACGAATAGTGCCTCGAATCGGTAAAATCCTCAAGAATACCATATCTCCAACCTAGCACAAGCATGGTCTCAATTAACTAAAAAATCACATAACAACAAAATCACAACCAACAAGATTCTAATCCTAGTCTAAGCTATACCTTAAACTGCAAAGGTCTCCGGTGGCTGTCGGCCCAATGCTGCTGTCTGTCCTGCGCCACGCGAAGTCGATCCCTGATGAGCTTTACCTTCTCAGCTGCGTCTACAACCATCTTAGGTCCCAGTAAAGCTCGCTCTCCAACATCGTCCCAAGACAAGGGAGTACGACATCTATGCCCATACAACGCCTCGAATGGTGACATACCAATGCTGGCCTGGTAATTGTTATTGTATGTAAACTCTATCAAGTGCAGGTGATCCTCCCATGATCCTCCAAAATCCAGAACACAAGTCCGGAGCCTGTCCTCGAAAGTCTATAGTCCTCTCCGACTGTCCGTCCGTCTGAGGATGGTACGCAGTACTGAATTTGAGCTGAGTGCCCAAACTAGTCTGCAAACTCCGCCAGAAATGGGAAGTAAAGTGACTATCCCGATCCGAGACATTGCTCACCGGAACTTCGTGTATCCTGATAATCTGCCGCATATACAACTCTGCTAGCTTCTCAGTAGATGTCCCCACTTTGAATGGCAAAAAGTGGGCCGATTTGGTCGTCCTGTCCACGATGACCCAAATCGCGTCTTTCCCTCCTGATGAACGCGGTAATCCAGAAACAAAATCCATCGTGATGTGCTCCCACTTCCACTCCGGAATGGGCAATAGCTGCAACAGTCCTCCTGGCCTCTGCCTCTCTACCTTAACCTGCTGACAGACTAGACACCTGGCTATGAAGCGTGCTACCTCCCGCTTCATCCAATACCACCATACATGCTCCTTCAAATCTTTATACATCTTATTGGCACCTGGATGCTTGGTGTAAGAGCGATAGGCCACCTGCATAACCTGCTCCCGAAGCTCTCCGCTAGGTACACACAGTCTGGAACCGTGCCTCAATGTACCATCCTCCGTAATAATGAACTCCACATCTGCCAATCCTGCTCGAACCTGCTCTCGGATACACCACAGGGTAACATCGTCGAACTGAGCTGACTTGATCCTCTCCATCAAGTCTGACTGAATCTAAAGGCCCCATATTTGTATCTGAACTCCTGGCATGATCACCTCGATCCCCAAACTCTCCAAATCTGCTAATAGATGATGATCCATCGTCAAGCACATAACTACCGGATACCTACTCAAGGCATCGACAAACCACGTTGGCCTTCCCTGGATGGTACTGCAATGAAATGTCAAAATCCTTCATCAACTCCAACCATCTGTGCTGCCTCATGTTGAGCTCTTTCTGTGTAAACACATACTTCAAGCTCTTGTGGTCTGTAAAGATCTCCATACGCTCTCTATATAGATAGTGCTTCCACAGCTTTAGAGCAAAGATAATCGTCGCCAACTCCAAATCATGGGTTGGGTAGTTTTTCTCATACGGACGTAACTGCCTGGATGCATAGGCAATCACCTTTCCATGCTGCTACAAGACACAACCTAAACCCTTTCCTGAGGCGACGCTGTGGATAGTGAACCCGCCTCATCCTGATGGCAACGTCAAAATTGGGGCTGTCGTCAGTCGCTTCTTCAGCTCATCAAAAGCAACCTGACACTCCTCTGACCAGACAAACTCTGCATCCTTCCGGGTCAGCCTAGTCAATAGCTCTTTAATCCGAAAAAATCCTGAACAAACCTCCTGTAGTATCCTGCCAATCCCAAAAGCTTTTGATCTCTGCGACTGAACTCGGTACTGTCCATGCCTCAACTGCTCTGATCTTCTTCGGGTCGACTAAGATCCCATCCGGTCAACACATGACATAGAAAGTCAACTCGATCCAAGAAGAACTCACACTTCGAGAGCTTGTTGTAAAGCTGCTCCTTCCTGAGAGTCTCCAGAACCACTCTCAAATGCTCCTCATGCTCCTCTGGGTCTTCGAATACCCCAAAATGTTATCGATGAACACCACCATGAACTTGTCCAAGTACTGGTGGAACACCTTGTTCATCAAGTTCATGAACACCGTCGGGTCGTTAGTTAACCCAAACGGCATCACCATGAACTCAAACTGGCCATACTGAGTCCTGTATAATGTCTTCAGAATATCCTCCTTCTTCACCTTCACCTGATGATACCCTGACCTCAGATCAATCTTGGAAAATATCTTCGCTCTGCTCAGCTGATCGAACAGGTCATCGATCCTCGACAACGGGTACTTGTTCTTGATCGTGAGGCTGCTGAGTACCCTGTAGTCGATACACATCCGTACCGACCCATCCTTCTTCGGTATAAAGAGTACTGGCGTACCCCACGGTGAAGAACTCGATCGAATGAAGCCCTTGTCCTGTAACTCATCCACCTGCTTTTTCAACTCCACAAGCTCACTGTTGTTCACTCTATAGACATGCTGAGATATCGACTCTATACCGGGTACCAAGTCTATAGAGAACTCCACATCCCTGTCCGGAGGCAACCTGGCAACTCCTCGGAAAACACATCCATAAACTCAGCTATCAATGGATGTGGCATGTTCTGTCATCTGCTGAAGCTCCGCAGAAAACTTCGCTGCTCTGCTCTGACTCCCGCCTGGTGAACTCGAACTCTGGCTCTCCTGGCATGCTGAAAAGAACTCTACCCCGTGGCAATCTATACTGGCATGGTGCCTGCTTAACCAATCCATACCGAGTATAATATCGTAGTTCGGTAATGGCATCACGAGCAGACTCACATCCAGTTCTTGGCCTCCCAAAACTACTCTCTAATCCTTACAAACATCACTGACAAGGATAATACCCCCCCAGTCGTGATCTTGCAAGTCCTAGGCAAAGGTTCAGAAGAAAGCTGGTGTCTAATGGCAAAAGATACAGACACGAAGCTATGGGAAGCACCCGAATCAAATAATGTGAATGCAAGAAAACAGTCTATAAGAATAGAACCTGCTATCAGATCGCCTACTGCCTCGGTATCCTCCGCTGCTATGGTGAAATCTCGCCCCTGCTGGCCTCCTCTAGTCTGCTGCTGGTACTAAACAAACTTCTGCTGCTGAGTCGGCAAGGGTCCCCTCTGCTGCTCCACTGGAGCCTTGGTTCCTGCTCCCTGTCCCTTAAGTCAGAAAGCCTCAGGACACTCCCTCAACTGATGCTCTGATGAACCACAGAGTAGGCACTTGCCTAGCCTCTTCCTACACTCCACATATGTCCTGGCTTTTTACAAAATTCACAAGTGGTGGCTTGCTGCTATCTCGGTGCCTTCTGACCCTGTCTCTGTTGTGCCTGCTGGAATGGCCTCTACTGCTGGAAGGACCTCTGCTGATGCTGCTGCTGAAAATGGAGCTTCTTGGCCGATCCTCCACTGCTACCGGCTGCATAGAAATTATGACCTCTCTTCTGCTTCAGCTCTAGATCACTCTGCTGCCATTGCTCCTATCAAAATCTCCTCAAATGTAGCATTCCTGTTGCTCTTGGTTAAGGACTTGACCTTAACCAAACCCTTCCTAAATCTTCTAGCCTTTGTTGTCTCGCTAAGTCCCTCCACAAATCTGTTCAGGCGACAGAACTCTTCGGCGTACTCCTCTACAGTCTGGTTTCCCTGAACCAGGTTCTAAAATTGCGTCTCCAACGCGCTAAGTACAGTATCAGGGAAGAACTTCTCCTAGAAAAGCTTCTTAAAAGCCTCCCAAGTTTGCCCCGTAGTACCAAACCTGGGGTCGGTCTGGTACGAAGTGCGGGCAAGATCCAGCATCATGCTGCCTGCTGCTTCCACCTGGAGTCTAGCCGGTATCTCTGCGAGACAAAAAATCTTCTCTATGTGCTTGATCCAGTCATCCGCGTAAAGGATACCCTCCGTACCCTTGAAGTCCCGCGGCCTCATCTTCTGGAACTCCTGAATACCTGGAGTCCCCGGCTGGTATAGCTGAATCTGCCATCCTTGGGGTTGGGCAGTCACCTTCTCCACTGCCACCATCGCTAACTGGAGGGCATTATCATTGCTCTGCCTCATATCCTCTGCCTGGCGTCGCTGCATCTCCATCATCTTCTGTATGAAAGCGAAACACTGCACCACATCAACTATCCCCTGGGGCGGTGGTGTTAGCATCCCCTGAACTCCTGGGGTAGTCCTCCGAGCTGGTGGAGGAACACCCCCAAAAGTTGCAGATGGGTCCACCTGAGCTGGAACAAGAGACACTGTGGTCCCTGGGGCCTGCTGAGTTGGACGAGAAGTAGCAGACCTCTCAGTGGTATCCCTAAGACCAGAGCGCTGCAATCGTATCTCCACCATCCTGAAGACAGATCAAACAAGGAATCATTTACTGAAAAAGAAGCAAAATTATCAAAGAAGGACAGTTGTTTTCAAAAGGAGACAATTAACAGCAAGAATTGATAAGAGTTTTTCTAATGTGATTGAGTACCTTAACTTATATCTTATATCCTACTGCAGGCTGTAATGATACTCTAGTTCGAGTACCACTGCGAATCACACTAGTTGTGATTGGACGACCTGCATGGGCCACCACTAAAACGTGTCACGACCCGCACCCAGTGCAAGGGCACGAGAAGTGACGAACGCCCAGCCTACGCCACAAGTCGGCGGTAGAACGCTGTCCTGAGTCACAATATCTAACACAGTCTAAAATAAGCTCCGAATGGAGAGTAAATAATAAGTAACTCAATCACAATACTAAGATGGAATAGAAGAATGAATCTCAAGAGAGTCACAGATAAAAAGTCTAGGTGTAAACCGCCAGAATAAATCTTAAGTACAACTCATAAAGTCTCAAATAGAAAGACAAATAAAGTATTAAGTCACAGCTAGACTATAGGCAAGTCCTCAGCGACTGTGGGATCCTCCTGAGGGTCCACGTCGCCAGTGTCATCTAA